>CABFOQ010054573.1:63031-75201 GCA_900660455.1 Gephyroberyx darwinii
AGCTCCGCCCGCCCACCGAGCAGCGAGGGTGCCAGAGGGAGGTTGCCGGGGGTGACTGCCTGGTATGAGGGGCGGGGCACGCCTGGCCTGTTTGTGCTGGGGAATGCTGCCCACTCCAGAGACTACCGCACATCTGCTGGGGGGTTCATCCATGGCTTCCGTTATACAGGTGAAACTCTAAAAATAAGAAAGGTGGAGGGGGGGGGGCAGATATTTTGTTAACATACCAATCCTTTTGAAATTTGCTACAGCTTGTCTACTGTCTACTTGTCTACTGTGTACTAATTTGACATATAATTAATATCTGCATGAATTTCTTTGCCACAGTGCGAGCTGTACATCGCGTACTTGAGAATCGTTACCATAGCAACCCATGGCCATCGACAAAACTGTTGACGACTCAGCTGGAGTCCTGGATTCTGAAGCGGGTCAACGAGGCGTCTGGGCTGTACCAAATGTTTGGGGTGCTTGGAGATGTCATACTTCTCCGAGGGTAAGCAGATGTTGTTTTGACATCCCTGGTAATACCTCTGCTTTTTCCATCATACCTTTTTATTAGTCATTTATAGTCCTTTTGATTTACACACATGAGCATCTTCCAAGACCTCTGGACTCATTTTTAAAACGTCCCATAATGGCAAGTAAAGTCAACTTTATTTATGTATTACCTTTAAAACAAAACAGTTTGTTACAAAGCGCTTCACAAGCTTCAAATAAAAAGACAACAGATTAAGAAGCAATCTAAAATCTCAAAGAAGCAGGAACACATCAGTCACCCTGAAAGGCCATAGATTAACACTGGGTCTTTAAAAAATGGCAGTGGATTCTGCTGGCCTAACACTTTCAGGTTGTTCCAGGAAGTTTGTTCCACAGTGTAGGGGCTACAAAATGGCAGTGAATAATGTTTTTTACCTTGCACATGAGTGATTTTGATGAACAATATACATCTATATCTATATCTATCACAATATTATGCCTCAAAATTGCTGAGGAGGTGTTTCATTTTTGGAAATACATCAACTTTTCAACATATAAAACAATTGTCAAGCACACGTCACATGGATGTTGCCTCGATGGGGAGTATAGACAGCAAGAGTCGAAATAGGACATTTTTGTTTATTATTTATTATTATTTTGTTTATTTTTGTTTATTACTGTGCAAAGTGGAATTGACATTAATCACAGCCTGGTTGATAGCGATACTAGAATGAACAGATGATGTGGGAGTTGAGACTGTTACTCTGTTTCTCTGCTCATCATCAAATAACGTTGTTTCACACATGACTAAAATGACCCAATTATGTTGGTGAAAATAACATTACCTGACCTCTTCCAGTAAAACTAATCTTTTCTGGACAAAGCTATACAATATCCTTATTATGTTCATCACATCCGTTACATCTTTGGTTCCTTCTTCTGTCCTTGACTCTAAGCTCTCACTGCGAATACTTGGAGGAGGTTCCAGTCCAAGCCTTGCCTCAGTTCTCCTCTCTCTTGGGCCATGAGGTCTCCAAGCATGGACTGCTGGTTCTAGTCATGCAGTACGGCCTGAATAGTACAGACTATCTGGGACCTGACAGGTCAGAATCTGAGTGGACCCAAGCCTGGAAGTCCAACTTCCTGCACCCTGTTCTGTACTACTATGACACACTTCCTACTGGTGAGTGGGGATGCTTTTTGCTAAAAGATGTCCAGATGTTACCTTAATCTCACGATTGGGCGGTTTGTTGAGTGAACAATTCACAGATACTGCATGGCCTACACCAAAAACAAAAGTCGCTGTTTTAGTAACATCAACAACTTTCAACCTGGGGAAAAACAGCCAACTGTACAAAAACCCCTAGCCACCAGGGAGATTCCTGCAACCCATAACAACCAACCCCAAACCATACACCCACCAACCACAAGGGCACTCTGGCCCAAGCGTACAGGGTACACCTGTGACTGGCAGCCTGACATGACTTTTTTTTAATCTATATTGGTTTTTTTCAGAGAGGGACATGAGGCAGCGTCCCTCTGGTTGGCCATTGCCACGGCCCAAGATAGTTCATCACATGGTTGAGGACTTCCTGACAGAGTGGGACTGTCCCATATCCCACAGCCAGCCACTGCGACGCTTCCTGGAACACTGTCTCCAGACTGACCTCAGGGCCTTCTATGCAGGTAGTCCAGCATGTTGCCAGTTCATCTGTAATTAGGCCCACAACATTTACATGCCACCACAACATGTCTGTATGTTATTCATCAACACAATAACATAAAACTGACCTCATATGCCTTCATTTCTTAAACATGTACATTATATGAATTTCACACATTTAAAAAATATATTTTATAAGGAAACAAAGTGTGGTGTAACTCAACCCTATATTTTTCTCTGTCTTTTAGAATCATGTTTCCGCTTTTCTCTCACCCATCGCAAGCCACCTCTGTTTTGTCGCAAAGGATACTTGAAGAAGCAAGGTGTTGTTGCCAACAGTTAACTGTGGCAGCACGCTCGTGATGCTGGACTGATGCCTACTGAGCAGGATGACCCCTCATTTCCTGATTGTCTGCCGCGAGCTGGAGCCTCCGTGTCTTCAGGATTGAAACTTGACTTCTGATTGTTTTACCCAAGGGTCTTAAAATGATGCTTATGACACTTTGTAGGTCCCTCAGACTCTACCTCTGTCACTCATGATAATCCCCTTATAATACCAAGTATTTTGGTTGAGAAACCATTCTATGTCAATGGAGAGGTGAAAACTCTCCAACCTTGTTATTACTCACAAGATTTGTATATTAATTTAAAGCGTGCAAGATGAAAGATAAAAATCTAGATGTGAATGCTTATTATGTACATTATATAGGTGGAGGGTGGATTTTCAGAGTTTGAAATTATATTGATTATGCAGTATTAATTTTTTATACAATGTATATTATCTCAAATATCATATTTCATTTTCAAACACATTAAAGTGAAACGATATACGGCGTGTTATTCTCTTTAAATGGAGCTATCGCGTCTTAAATATGAATTATAGATTTCTACGATGTGCATGTGGGGAATAATCACTGGCCCAGCACAGGCGCTATCTGATTGGCTGCCAGGTTCCGTGGATTCTATTGGACAAGAGCAACTGAATAACGTGGAATCTGATTGGTCACCACTATTCGGGAGAGACTGTTGACCGTACAATGGGTGTGCCTTTTACTATGTTTATTCCATGAAATGGAAAATGTTAAATAGGGGACATGTTGGTTCGTTTTTGAGGTAAAAACATCTCGATTTCTAAAAGTAATTAAATGAAGCAGAATGGCACGGCGGTGAAGGAGAGTTCCTGTGTTCACGCGCCATGCCGCAGACGTTGCTAACGGAGGAGGAAATGTCATATTCAAAGTTAACTCTCGATAAAAATGACGGTTTTATTTCCTTTTTGCCTTAGCAAGAGTAGGAACCACAGGTAACGGGCTTCGTCTAAACACAGCTTCCATATGTTAGGGTAAATATGGACGGGTGGAGCCCAGTCGTTGGACCAGCCTCAGATAGTAATCGATCCAGCTCCGAGGGGGAGTACACGGTGGATCTCGGAGCTCAGGGTGAACCACGGGAGAGAGACGGGGAGCAGGAGAGCACCGTGGAAAGGATGGACGGGGGATCCGCTGTCGGATTCGGGATAAGTGGGATTGGGGAGGGAAACGTGGTGTTGGGTCGAACCGGACAGAGAGACGACCAAGACCTCCGGTACCTGCACTTGTTGTGGGAACCAGGTCGGGATGCTGAACTGGGCGCTGATGTTGCTGGCAAGCTCGGGAAGATGACGGGTAGCAGAACAAGGCGACACGGAAGAGCTGTACGACATGTTGGCCCCATTGGAAAAGATATTTATGGTGAGAAATGTGTGGTTACGTATGGCAGTCTCTCTCTCTCTCTCTCTCACACACACACACACACACACAAACAAACACGAAATTTGAAACGGGAGTGTGTGTAGAAAAAGATCTCAGTTATTCACAACGTTGCACTGTGATGAACACAAGTAGCACAAGTGAAATACAGTCATTCACCCCAGACTTCTTGAACGTGGAAATTGATCATGGCTGTGAATGCTGTCTTTGTCAGTTGTTCTGATGCCATGGAAAGTGAGCCATCAAGTCATAAAGGTATTTCTCTACCCTAACTCTTCCTGCTTGTCTCATCTCCACAGCTATGAAAAGACTAAGAGAAGCAGCAAATGGCAACGACATTGACACAGGTATGAACATGAGATGTTAAGAGGACATACGAGAAATGTGGATGTGAAGACTGTGTGGATGATGTAGATCAGTGTTTGTTAAGGAAGTTGTGTTCTTTCAGTGAGAAAGCTTCTGCAAGAAGACACAGACCCCTGTGCAGCAGATGACAAGGGCAGGACGGCCCTCCACTTCTCCTCCTGCAATGGCAATGAGAGCATCGGTATGTTGGTCGCAGCTGATTCCTCTGTTTGTTGGTAGCTTGTTGCATTGTCACGGTGTGTAAGAGGGCAGACTGGACTGGTAAGGCACAGATGTTTGCAGTGATGCTGTTACTGTATTTCCATGATAGTATTATAGGAAATCATGTAACATACAGCAGGATGGCCTAGTGGTTAGCGAGAGCGTCTTTCAATCGGAGGACCCGGGCTCCATGCTGCTCCGTCCCTACCAGCTCCAGGGGTGCTGCTCTGTAACTGACCCTGCACCCTGACTTAAAAAAGAAAGAGAGAAGAGAGAATTTCTCAACAGGGATCAATAAAGTATTTATTTATGAAGAGCTCCTCCTCTACCTGTGCTTGCCTTCATCAGTTATCTTTTAGCCGAGTTTGCAAAAACCTTTCTCCTTTTCTAGTTATTTTTGTATTGTTGTCCTGTGCACTTGTTCTTGCATTTTACCTACAGTCATGCATTTAACTTTGCTTCTGGTCATCCTATCCTCCGATAAAATCCTTCTATCACATTCCAGTTGTTAGAATTGTATTATTGTCCATTACAATTGTACTTCTCTAGGCAGTATGTGATTATGGTATTCATAAATATTTTTTCTACATTGGCATTGCATCGTCTGTGGCTCTGGCTTCAAGCATCAGTTACAATTAATATCCTGAAGTGTAAATTTTAACAGCTGCACTATCCTCTTTTATAAATGCCCTGACTTGTGGCTGTAGTGCAACTGTTGCTGAGCTACGGCGCTGACCCCAACCAGCGGGACGGTCTGGGAAACACTCCTCTCCATCTGGGTAAGAGAGAACAACAACACATGGCATATAGAAATCCGTAGCATTGAGTTCAGTAATGCGTATCACTGTGGTTTCTCTCTGGCACATACTGTCTAGTGGCACCTGTTGGTATAAACGGTCTTGCTGCAGAATGACACAAGACAAAAGGGGTAGTGTTATTTTCTTCATGAATTGTGATTGCATTGGAAGAGCTTTAAGACAGCTTCCTTAATGTGTGTTGTAACATGCATTCGTCCTGTGTGTCTGCAGCGGCCTGTACCAACCACGTGCCTGTAATCACCACATTGCTGAGAGGAGGTGAGAAACTTGAGTGAGACTACTGTCTGTGAATTCTTTGTGTATTTTTACAGATCCATACATATTTATAGTGATATTGAAACAAGCTGACAGAAACTTAAAGGCAGTTAAATCCCTTTGGAGTTATTTTCTTTTAACGTTTCCATATACAACAACCTGAGAGAATCTATTCGTTGTGTAATGTTTCTGTTCAGGAGCACGTGTGGATGCCCTAGACCGAGCAGGCAGGACCCCACTACATTTGGCACGCTCCAAGCTAAACATCCTGCAGGAGGGAGACTCACGGAGCTTAGAAACCCTGAGAGGGGAAGTCACACAGGTAGAGTGAGTTTATTGACTCGACTGACCTCATGAATCATGACCTGGTGTTTTTGTAGAGATAGATTCTGTTGATCTTGGCAAAATAGTTTCTGCCTTACCTAATTTTCAGGTTTGAGTTCATGACGAGGGAAAACACTGATGCTGGTATTTGAGAAAGATATGCTTGCTAAAATTGTCTACATCTGTCCGCCCCTTACAGATTATTCAAATGCTGAGGGAGTACCTGAACTTAATGGGCCAGAGTGAAGCTAGAGAGAGGCTGGAGCACATTTCAACACAGCTGCAGCACACACGCACCAAAGAACAGGTGAGACCTACATACTGATAACACACTAATAAAGCACAGACCCATTTTTCTGTAAATAAATTGAGACGTATCTGTCTGAGAATTGTACATAATGGTAGTTATATATTTCTATTTTGGTATATGTAAGTGTGTTTTGTATATTTTCTCATGTTTTTCAGGTGGATGAGGTGACTGACTTATTGGCCAGCTTCACATCACTCAGTCTACAGAAGCAGAATTTGGGGGATAGATAGAGAGAGAGAGAAAAAAAAGAGAATGTGTGTGTGTGTGTGTGTCTGTGTGTGTGTGTGTGAGAGAGAGAGAGCGAGAGACGTGAGAGACAGTCACAGCTGTGTAATGTTCTCTTTTTGCCAATGATTATGAAATAAGTTCTGTGGTAAAGATTAAAAACAATCTATGAAATCATGCAATACTTTTACAATACTTTGACTGTTGTATTGTTTTTTATTCTCAAGAGCATCTTTTTATCACTCTGCCTTTCTCTTGCATTGCATGTTATGTTTATATGTGAACTGTATTGTAAAAATGGATTTGGGCTATTGTTGTAAATGGATATATCTGAATCAATCATTTAATAAACTATCTTTGGGTATATTTGTGAAATATTGTCTTCTTTACTATGTATATCCACAATTAGATTGTGTTTATTAAGTATCTATCTATCTATCTATCTATCTATCTATCTATTAAATGAAAATGCTCTTTGTAGCCGCCAGTTGGTTAGTTAGGATATATTGCAACCTCATACATTTAGATTATTGATCTTCATAGAACGTATTCCTAATATGGCTACTCTTCTCTTGCGCTGATTGGCTGCATTGGCTAAGTCCCTCCCCCAGCCGACACGTATTGTTGTTCACAGATATCAAAGATGGCGACCGGACCCGCGTAAATTGATGAATCCATAGAGGTAGTAAAATTGAATAAATGCATTCTTTTCATATCTCCTTGTGTTTATGAAATATACATGTTACCACCCCGGGGTAGATGAGTTCATGTGCAGAGCTGAAGGCATGGAAGTCACTGTGTTTGTCCACTTAAGGAGAGCCGGGCCTAGTTGTGTTTGGGAGCCGCGCGCTGCTAGTAGCAACTCTGCCCGGCAAGCGAAGCGCACATCCAGCGAGACCAGTTCAAGTGGTGGAAATGTTGGGAGTTAGGGACTCAATTGGAAAGGGGGTGTGTTTGTGTGTCTTTACGAAAGTAGGCGGGAATTTGTGTATCAATTTTGTTCTACTGTTTTGTAAATTATAAGCCACATCGTTACTGTAAAAGACAGCAAATCTGGGGTTTTCTCACGTCGCTTTTGTCAGATAGATAATCAACAACCGCTTCTCCACTTTTGAGAGTAACCGGTTTCCCTGCGGCTCCTCTGTTTGCGCTGGTCCCTCTTGAAAGTCCAACTTGAAAGATACAATGGCTGCTCATTGTGGGACTAAATTGTTGTAGTTGTAGCACCCAATATGTATGGCTGTAAAGCTTGAAAGTCATTGTGCAGTGCAAGTAATGCACCTGGCTACAAGACATGAAACTCAAGACACAAGTTACAGGTTTCAACTTCCTTCGATTCTAAATACTCTATGCAGTGATGTTTTCATATCATTTTCATTTTTGCTTTTACTTTGATATTCAGCAACTTAAAGTAAAGTAAGTGTTCCTCTTCTTGGTGTTTACTTAACAGGTCATTGTCTTGTCTTCATGTTGTCAGCGAGGAGCTACTACAAGCAAACCTGTGGATAAAGGAGGAATCATGGCTTTTGAGGAAATCAAGAGTAAAGGAGGGATGGGTAATGTCTGCCTGTAATGTTTTACTGCGTGTCTGTGGTACTGAATTATTTTGTGTCATTTAAACATTTCTAGATTTCAGTGCAATCAAAACCAAGTGAGATCCAACCCCTGCTTTGTCCCAGTCAGGAGAGCATTTCCATTGATTTATTAAACAGTAATTGGAGATTAAAATATTATTTGGCTCCAAATGTGTTACGTTTTCTAATTAAGGAGTATAATTCTTATTTCATGCTTTTTACAGATGCAGGTATGGAGGGTGACAGGGGGCTGGTAGCTGGTCGTAGCCAGAGAGAGAAGAGGAGGTCATACAAGGACCTGCTTAGAGAAGAGGAGGAGATTGCTGCTCAAGTCCGCAAGTCCTCCAAGAAAAGGCCCAAGGTACGTCATCTTATCTCTCCACAATAACTTAGAAAAAATGTTATGAGTCTCACATTTTTACAGCTTTAAAAAACTTTTAAGACATGCCACTAGTTTAGGTATTCTCACACATTGTACTTTGAGTCTAATGACCAAGTAATGACTTTGTCTTTTCAAATTAGGACTCAGAACTTTTCATGCTGGGAGGGGACTCACACAAAAAGAAGAAAAAACACAATGATGACTACTACCACAGAGGTGAGAGGCAGCTATTTCAAGTTGCACTCATTTTACTGCATCAAAACACTGCATCAGTTTTTTTCTCATCCTCCTCTTCCTTCTCCCTCTTCCCTGTATCAGACCACGAGGGTTCAGGTCCGCCTCCCCACAAAAAAAAGCGCAAGTCTGCTGACCGCTCCCCACCACTCTCTTCCCCCTCATCCTCCCACACGACAGATACCGCCATGGGCCTCCTACAGGCCATCACATCTCCGTTGGCCACAGGTTCAGACCCCAGCCCCCACCTGCACAAGAAACCCTCCTACCCCTCCTTCTCCTCTCACTCTTCCAAGGACCGCAAACGTGAGGGCAGCAGCAGTGGAAGCAAAGGGAGCCAGTCCATCTCTCACTCCCGCCCTGCATCCTCATCTTCTTCCTCCTCCAAGAAGCACTCCTCATCTTCCTCAAAGTCATCTCTCTTCCACGGTGGAGCCCCCAAAGAGGAGCCCCTGACGTTACGCGAGGCCGACGGGCTGAAGATGAAACTCATCATGTCGCCAGAGAAAGAGGACGGAGAGAGCTTCCCATTCACACCTCACTCGTCCAAAGGAGGCGTGAAGAAAGAGAAGGACAGAGACCGGATGCAGCTCTCCAAGTCCCCCAAGAAGAAGCTGCAGCAGAATCGAGATCCGCTGCCTGTGGTGGGGAAAGAGGTGGAGGTAGAAGGTAAGAACGCTATAGATGACGTGTCCTGGAATGCACCTCTTGAAATTTTCCCCCAATAAATCAATTGATCAGAATCAGAAACAGGTTTTTTTTGCCAAATATGTTTTCACATACAAGGAATTTGTCTTGGTGTTTGGTGCACAACAATAACAATAAACAATAAATATAACAAGAGAAGAATAAAAACAAAACAAGAATAAAAGCAAGTACTGTAAAGGCAAAGGTCAAGAGTACAATAAAAAAAATAGAGAAATTCAGGCTCATCACACTCATGCTCCGTAGAGCAGCACGTGTCAAAGATGAAACAGATGGAATGACATTTTCATCCAACCTAATATTCACTAACCCTTTTCTGTTAAACTGTAAAGACCGCTGTGTTTTTCCAACCCACTTCTTGGTTTAGTATTAATGCTCATTCTGCTGTTCTGTGTTGCTGTGTACAGGTCACTATGGAGGTGGCATGGGAGATGACAGCTCTTCCTCTGGGGGGGAACTGGAGGCAGGAGAGCTGGTTATAGATGACTCATACACGCATTTGTCAAAGAAGAAGAAGAAGAGCAAGAAAAGCAAGAAGAAAAAGGACAAAGAGAAAGACAGGGACAAGGATAAAAGTGGAAGGGAGAAGAAGCACAGCAAAGGATCTGGAGGTAAATTTATGTGACAGAAAAAATAATCTCTGGTTGTCTCAGTCCAAGTGCATTATAACCCAAGAACTGCTAAAGTTTCCCTTCTCCTGTTGACTATCCTTTCCCGTTTTGGTCTCCTGTACAACCTTCTTCAGACCCATCCAGGGGCCATAGCCACTCCCACCCCACTGTCACGCACAGCGCTGTTGGTCCGATGTACGCCATGGCTCCCCCCGTCCCTCCCCACCACCATCAAGGCAATGACGGGATGGTGGAGAAAAAGAAAAAAAAGGAGGAGAAGGAGAGGGAAAAGCACGAGAAGGATAAAGATAAGGTGGGGTCCTGCTCAGTGCTGTTTCTTTAGGATTGAAGCCAGTTGTTGGTTCATGTAGACATTGCAACTACTTTTCTTAAACTGATGAAAGCCATGGTGCTGAATGCATTGCTAAATGTTATTAACCCTATATTAATAGAGAACAACCAATAGAATAAAGACTTTTCATTGCTATTGAAGATATTTATTGTCTGTTTCTTTTTCCTCTCTCAGCCCAAGAAGAAAAACACAACAGCGTATCAGGTGTTTTGTAAGGAGTACAGGGTCAACATAAACGCAGAACAGCCAGGACTAGGTGGGTTAAACATACAGCTGTCGTTACATTATAATGACGCAGCTCGTCATATTGTCCGTTTGTGGGTTGAAGAGAAACAGAAATCTCAGACAAACTGCTTGTATCTCTGATCTACAGTCTTTGGCGAGCTGAGCAAAAAGTTGGCGGAGGTGTGGAAGGCCATGCCTGAGAAAGACAAACTAGTAAGTAATGTTAATCCACTGAAAAGAGCTTTGGAAGTCGAACTGATGTTATGTCATTCCAACCGTATGCTTGCAGTTGTTGCACAAAATGCTCCATATGTTTTGGGTTTCCCCCTGTTCAGGTGTGGAGGCAGAAAGCCCAGTATCTGCAGCACAAACAGAACAAAGCCGAGGCCACCACAGTCAAACGGAAGAGCTCCACTGATGGCAAAAGTAAAGGTAGTGAACCATTCGTGTTTGAGCGAAACTGACTTCCAAGTATTCCTGCTGGATAAAATACAAACTTCTTTCTATGACTGCAGCGTTATTATTTCAGTAGTCCTCTCTCTGTGTTTGTATTTCACCCTCACGCTCAGTTCTCGCCTTTGTGTCTTGTGATTGTCCCATTATCTGCTCTGTGTTTAAAGGTGTAGGAATGGGAACAGGGATGGTGTCCCCCACCAGAGCGTCTGGCAGTGTGTCCCTGTCTCCGGCGCGGGTCCCAGATGTTGATCCCATTGATGCAGCTGCTCACCTGCAGCTACTAGGAGAATCTCTGTCCCTGATTGGCCACCGCCTACAGGAAACAGAGGTTATTTTCACAGGCCCATTTGCAGTGCCTGTTTATACTCACCATATAACCTCCATATAGTAATAAACAGTATGTAGACAGCACTTTTCAGAACACTGTTACAAACTGCTTTACCTAAAATCCTAAATAAAAACCAATAAGGTTAGGAATAACAATGCAGTGTCCACGTGTCTTTGGTGGCAACATTTGGATGCCGCTTTAGATGTTTGTGCACCACACTATAGATGAAATGCAACAGTAAGATGTTAAGTGAAACAAGCAATGTGACTAACTTGTTTGTCCTCGGTGTTAGGGGATGGTGGCGGTGTCAGGGAGTCTGTCTGTTCTCCTGGACTCTATCTTGTGTGCCCTGGGGCCGCTGACCTGTCTCACGGCACAGATCCCACAGCTAAACGGATGTCCTCGAACTGTTCTGGTATAGTATTGGCATTTATCCATCTTCTGTGAATATAATAATGAAGGTTTCATAACCGCCTTAGATTTATATTCAAGCCTGGGGTTTCCCAAAGGCCTAGGCTAATCTTCCTATTTTAATGAAACAGAGCAAAAACTAAATGTAAATATAGGACTTTTGTCAGGTTTCAAAAGACCAACTGCACCACAGTAAGTCACAACATATTGGCCCTCATTTTGTTGAGACCGCTGCAAATTCAAGAGGTGAATTCTAATAAGAAACTTTCCTGCCCGTCTATATGAGTGTAAAACCCAATGTGAAACACATGTTCTCAAGCACAGTGACACACATTTGATGGTTCCCTCCAGTGAAATTCATTCATTCATATTAACAGGGAATGCCACCCATTCTAACAGTTGACACGTTATCCCTGTGCCCCAAGACAGACAATGTTCAGTCAATGTTTGTGAACTTGCACCACTCTTTCCTAAATCTAGAAATCAGAGAGGGAACCCTTAGATT
>CABFOQ010054573.1:102100-114818 GCA_900660455.1 Gephyroberyx darwinii
AGAGGGGAAAGCCATACTGCGCTTTGATTTTGTTTGGGAGGGTACACGTGTAAATTTCACGAGCTGAGCTGGCAAAGCAATATATTTGATTTATTGGCTGACAACATAACATGAAACCTGTTCTTTATATTGTATCATCTAATTGTATCCGTATATGTGTGCCGTACTTCAATCATCATCGTGCGCTCATTTCTTGAGGAACGATACATCTGTGTCTACTGCCAAAGCAGAGTAGCAACCCACAGGAATACTGCAACCCGAGTAAATGTCACCTGACGCCACCTGGTGGTGTAAAAGTAAAATACCGCTGCTAAACCATCACGCACCATCATACCTGCTTCACTTTTACTTGGCATTGGATTACAGCTCCTGGGGTCTCAAACAGAGGTGGAAAGCAGTACTTCAACATGCTACTCAAGTAGAAGTGCTGTTACTTGGCCAACATTTTAGTGTTGAAGTAGAAGTAGAATTATAAATACTGGTGTAAAAGTCAAACGTAGTTAAAATAGTTAGGCTACTGAGAAAACATCTTTTCATTTTCATTTTCATCGACTATGAGACTTATAAAAATCATCAGTGTCATTATTCAGACTCTGACTGGAATCCTGAAAATCCTGAAAATTACATACAAAGAAAGAAAGAGACAGACAGAGAGTGTGTATTCCGTGTGTGTATGTGTGTGTGTGTGTGTGTGTGTGTGTGTGTGTGTGTGTTTGATGGGAAAAAGCAGTTTGATTGTACCAGTATAGAACCAAATATAATTTGGCAATTAAGTAATTTTGGTAAAAAAGTAATTTCACATTAACTGACAGTAAACAGATGGCCTTAGTGAGTTGGACAGTTCACACAGAAAAGTAATATTTGTGGGTAATCATTCATCTGTAATTGAAATGATTTTGAAAATAACCGTCTGGAGTTTGTACACAGTGTATTTTACATTTTCAACCGTGGCCTTATACCCCAACAGAGGGCTTCATTCAGAGCACTGAGATGGTCATCAATTCAGCTCTTATGAAAAATAAGCAGAGCAATTCTGTAATAACTTTTAGAAGGATACTGTCCAAATATGCCAGCAAAACAATAACTGAATACAGGACTATTAAAGAAATACCACAGGAGAAAGAAAACACCAAAATAATATGTGGTATAATAAAATACTATTACTGTTACTAAATACACACAGACACACACTAAGCACTTGTAGATAGACTATATTTATCGTAATATTATGTTTGTTTTTCTTTTAAGGAAATTCTTCATTGACATTTTTTAAGCTCATGTTACTTGTATTGCATGCTTTGACTTACATCCAGTTGGCATGGAGCCCTGACTTCTACCTAAACAGGTTTATAGTTGAGGCCTGTAGAGCAGACCTACACACTTCTAAATGTGACTTCAAGCAAAACTAGGCTACCATGTGAGACTTACAAAACATGTCAGGAAAATATAGGCCAATAATAACACCAACAACTCACAAATACGATCAGGCCTGCTGGTATATTTAGCAGGAAGGCTGATGATTCTCCTCACTGGGTCAGTGCTGGCACGAGTGCAGGTATTTCAAATAACCAAAATGATAATGCGGTTATGAAGGGGATCATGTAACATCCGTCTAGTCTAACCAGGAATCTTGAATTCAACCTGTAATGTTGTAATGTTGGGATAAACCCAGTCAAGGAAATGTACAGAACTTACGTACTCCTTCAGTAGAGGGAGCTCTTACACCGCTGATGAAGCTCTGGCCTCCAAAGAACTGGTAGCTTTTAATTACTTCCCTCTCGTGAGCTTGAATGAGCTCACAAAAGAAAAATTCCCTTTCTTCTTAAAATACAGACTTTGTTTCATGTCAGATCCAAATCTAATCGGCTTTAAAAGCATAACCTAGGAACCATGTGTGCTTGTTTCAACAGGTTTGGGAAATTGAGGCCGCTTCCTCTCAGATCCTATCTTCCCCTCAGATCCTATCTTCCCCTCAGATCCTATCTTCCTCTCAGGTGAAGAGGATGCATTTAGGACAGACTCCATCGTGCACTTTGGTCACAATGTTAGCTTGCATCAGTGCAAGGCATCATCTTTTTGCCACGCCAAATGCCTGTGGAACTTCTGGCTGAAATTTCCGCTCATTATTTTCTATTGGGCCTGACAGCGGTGGTTTGTCTTCAGTATAGTGTTCGCCCATGAGCTGTCAGAGCTCAGAAGGATGGAAGGAATGCAGATGTTTTGTTTAAAAACTCAGTGTGTATCATATCGACTGACTGACAGGGGTCAGGGGGCTTTAGGGACTGTGTACAGCGGTTATTATTGACGCGTAGCTTGTAAGAGAGGGGACAGCGGTGTTATGTTATGGCTAGCGTCTACAGAAAAGTAAATGTTTGTCCCCCGGCTCCCCGCCTGGCTTAAAGACAAGAGTAAGTGGTTGCGGGGGAGAGATAAGATGACACGATACAGGCCTACTGTGGTGATGTGCACCTATCTTTCTGCCTATCAGAGCTTTGTTGGACCCCTTACCACTTCCTGTATCCTCCCTGCTATCAGGGTTGGAGGAGCCTTAGATGGCATGCCAGTCGTCTATCTTCCACTATGATCATCGTGCCCGGCATAGCTTTGACGGTGGGTTACGGCTTTGCCATAAGGGCCACAGAAGAGTTCTAGTGAAAAAGGGTGTGTTGTATGAAGAGGATTTTATTTGGGCTAAGATCTCCTGAGTTGTCAGACGCAGGGCTCGGTGACGTACGTGTGCAGACGGTAGTGATACTCCTGATTCCGGTTTATAAACACAACCAGCAGGTTTGCGGCCACACACTTTCTTTGATGAGGCTTTCCAAAGTTTGGATTTGAGAAACCTCAGAGGTCAGTGGGAACAGACCACCTGGTTTTGGTAATCCCTGAAAAACTTAACTGGAAGGAGGTCTGCTTACCCAATTTCTCCGCTTACACACGGTACATAATTATCTGGACAGCTGGGAGAGAGGGAAAAAAAAGAGCAGGGCCCTGTAAATATTTTCAGATTAGACCGCTATGATACTCATATTCTTTAAATGCTTCTATTTATTAGGTTTTGATTATGTTAGGTTACATATTGAGTAACATGTAGTTAAAGTTTTCAGTTTCATTCTTGACAGAGCCGCTTGTGTGACATAAATCTCTGACGTCTGGAGCAAGTGGTTTGATCACATGCATGCCCCCCCCACACACACCCCCTCCGAACCAGGAATAGAGTGCACCATGCAGCAACTGGTCCCTGGGTACCATAGGGGTCATGACCCCCGTGTGGTGTGTAGTTAGAGGTCAGCCTGCTACACTGAGCCTGAGTGTTCTCCCAGCAGGGGCCCCTTCATAATCCCTCAACACAGTCTCAACGCAACACGCAAGCAAGCACAAGCTGCTTCTGTGTCATGTCTTTCCCTCCGCTGTTTTATTTTATTTTATTTTATTTTATTTTATTTTTTTCACTCTCCTGGTAAAATAAAAAAAATGATTGACCTGTTTGGTTATACAAATGTTAATTACAGAAATGTTCTCCATCTTCCTCTGGATTTATTGGGAATTTGTTAACATGGACCAAATTTTTAATCATGCCTTATCATGCCTTTACTACTAGCACCATCCCACACATTCTCACAAGCATTCACACACACACACACACACACACAGGCACACAAACATACACACCAGCCCAATTTAGCCAACTGCTCCTGTCGCCCTCAGCTGTGTTGCTAACACATTCCAGGGACGTTTCCCATCGGACAAGTGCACCGCTGACAGATACATTCCCCCGACTGACATTCCTTTTTAGCGTAGCCACCTGGGTCAGGTTCCACATGTTTTGGGGGGACCTGCTGTCCTGTTTCCTGTCTCCTGTGTCCTTTTTGACATCCGTGGACAGCAGCAGTAGAGCTCCCAAAACCTGAATTTAATACAGGTGAAATGTGGGTTGACTTTGATTGGAGAATGTGGCGGTATACAGGAATGTGGAGGTTGAGGTGCTGTATCACTTTCACGAGGTTTCGTGTGCGGTTGAAATCCCTTTGTCAAACCTGGCCGCCCTACTGGTTTTCCACTGCTAATGTCTTAACCATATATTTTGGTTGGCGTGAGATTGTTTACACTGGGAATGTGTAGGTGGTGAAGGATGACAGATAGCAGTTGGTTGGTTTCTCTTTCTCTCACTTGCTTTCTCTCTCTCCTGTCCTCTCTCTTTTCTGGACACTTGTCCTCTCGCTGCCTGGTAAATTCGTTCATGCAAACCCAGACGTACTGCACCGAAGTAGGAGGGACACATTACATGGACCATATAAGATGTAACTCATCCAGACCGCCCCCACTTTCCCTCCGCATCTACTATGGTGCCTTCTAGAGACTTGTTGAAAGCGTAATGTAAGTAACTGTACAACGTTCAGACGACTGTTTTGAAAGATCTCTGTCTGTTTCAAGTATATAAAAGATGCCTTCAACACCATGAAGGTTTTGTGAAGCTAAATGTGAAAAAACTGCTCCGCTAAATAGTAAATTTAAGAACTTCTTCTTTTTTGTATGTGGCGTATTGAAATAGCATCAATGCTGACAGAATTGTGTTCTACATATATCAAGGGGTTTTCACCATAGCTGTCAGCAGCAGTGTGTTTGCCAACAAACTTGTTTAATGTGTTTTTTGAGTCGTTAGAGTGTGTCACAGTGTTGAGTCAGTGACGGGTAACAGCAGCTTCCTTCCCGCTTTCCTGGGGATGAGCGTCCTATGATGGGAAATCCAGGTCACCTGCTCACCCAGCCACCGACGCAAACTGGACACACACAAATACATGCATGCAATCACTCACGTAGGCATGCACACACACACACACACACGTACACACATGCACACAAACACATCTTTGCACACAGACAGACAAATGTCACTACTCTGTCTCCATCTTTGCTTCAATATTTCTCTCTCTCTCACACACATACACACAGACGGCTACGTGAACGATAAAGCGCCAGTCTAATTGCCCTAATATCTTCAACCTGCTCCGTGTGTGTTCTCACTTTCCTTCCTACTGTAAACAGATCAGCGTTTATCTTCTGTCTCTTTAATCTGCTGCAGACAGGAGGCACGCTCCGTTCTGCTCAACACATTTAAGCTCCAGCAGCATCGAATTTCAGTAGTCTGAACTTTCATCCATTTGCTCCATTTTTGAAGGAAAAGGTAAAAGGACATGACTGCAGCCTGAGTTACGTTTTTCCCTCTGCAGCTGCTCTACTACTACTATACTCTACACCACACTGCTCAACCACGCACAGCAAGTATTGAATGTTTCATGTGTATATGTATGAGTGAGGTGTGTACTCTTCTGTTCTTCGTATGTGAGATCCTGTTGTTGTGCTGAGTCAGTATTTACTGTGAAATGCATTAAGATGTCAGCATTTCTCTGCACAAATGTCGCTAAGGCAGATTTCTGGACATTCCTTGTGTTTGAGGTGAAAACAAAAAACATAGTTCATACAGTAACTCCTAAGAGAGAGTGTGCCACAAATGCCTCTCTGCCTTTCAGTTTATTTTTTTATAATTTTTTACAATAAAAACAATTTTCCTCCAACTGCTCCAGACCACAGTCCCCCAACCGGTTCACACAAATAATGTAATGTGCAAAGGAAATCTTCATGGGAGTAGACAGGGCTTCAGGCGTGTTTTTCAAGAATGAGATCTTTAAGACACAGACACAAAAGCATTTCTAAGTATTCTTTCTTCCTTGGAAGTTTAATCTGCGACCTTGCTACACTGCTGAATGGAAACCAGCTACCTGTAGGCGTACCCACCTATCATTCTTACTCAAAACGTTAAAACTGTAACCGTGGATGGGCAAGTTCCAGCACGCTCAGTATGTCAGCACAATCATTTTACATCTTGTTTACAGGGTGACTCACGAAATCTTTCAATTATCTCAAGCTTGAGAAAGAGATTTTGTGAGCATCCATCTTCTCTCTGTGACAGCTTATTGAATGTCGGCTTTGTGATGCCTTTTATTTGTGTTTGTGGGAAAAATGGCAATCTGGGCTACGCGAAAGGAACAGAGACATGCCAATT
This sequence comes from Gephyroberyx darwinii, assembly GCA_900660455.1. Taxonomy (NCBI): domain Eukaryota; kingdom Metazoa; phylum Chordata; class Actinopteri; order Trachichthyiformes; family Trachichthyidae; genus Gephyroberyx; species Gephyroberyx darwinii. The sequence continues at coordinate 108,165 of CABFOQ010054573.1, forward strand.
CTGAAGAAATGCATTTCCCAAAGTTCTCTAGTTACTGTGAAGTTTATGTAAGCTTACTTTTACTTTCTAACTGACTCATGAGCCAAGAAAAACAGGAATGAAAGTGGAGAGAACTCTTATCTTTTGATTGTGTCAGTGCCTTCCAGCTGTGAAGCCATTCAGCACTGATACCGATTTATATTTTACTTTTTTGGCTTTAATTGATAATGATAGAGAGAGAGACAGGAAGGATGAGTGTGTGCGTGTGTGTGTGTGTGTGTGTGTGTGTGGGAGGGGGGGGGTTCAAACCCAAGATGTCGCAGGTACATGACGTGCGCCTCAACCAACTCAGCCTCCAACACACCCCATTAACGTCATATTCATTTTCCGTGCCGTAATGCTGCCGTTAGTCATGAGCTGAACTGCTTGTCATGAAATGTTAAAATGATTTGTCATTCTTGTTTTCCTCATCCAAGTTTATGAAAGTGAAGCTCATGTATTGATTGACCTCCTGAGTTTGCGGTTTTGTCTTGTCCAGTTATATTCTCATTGTGGGGATGAACACCAGAGCCAAAAATAGAAGCCCCTAATACAAATGTCTGCTTTCTATAACCACCATTGACCTCCATTTTTGCTCCTTCAAAACTGCAATGATACGTGTGTGTGTATGGATGCTGAGTGACGCATGTATATGCAGTACAGTAGACATGGTGAAGCAAGCATAACCATAGTGTATTGTAGTGTTGTGTTTGTATCTGCCTGTTCTATGTGCTCTATTTGTGTGTGTGTCTGGTTTCCCCTTTTAATCCCTTCAGAAAGGAGATTAAAGCCCCACATACCAACTTTACCCAATACCACTCCACACGTGTTCGCTGCACAATGAAGACATTGAGCAGAGCGATCATCCCGTGCACCCCTGGTACCCATAAATCTTCCCCCGTGGTCCAGAGGAGAATTCCTCCAGACAGTCTGGGCCTCACTCTGGTCTGATGCGACACACACACACTCACACACACACACACACACCAACACTGAAGTCATTTTACCACTGACCTCACGATGATGTCTTTGAAAGTTTGAGCCCCAAGGAAGAAAAAAAATATCTTAACGTTAACAGTTGGACCAAATGTTGACGGTAAAGATGTCAGACAGAACCAGCGCTGACATCAATCACCATAAAGGAGATGATAATGCATGCAGTGTGTTACACGTGAAGTGGTCGGGCCTTTCCGAGTGGTCGTGGATTGAAACAGATTTTACCCAGGAGCTCTCAGCTGTCTGGGGAGAAGTGCCACAAATCAACAAACCAAACTAGCCTGTTCAAACTTCTCAGTACCGTGAAACAATCTGGAGCTGTTCTGTTTCATCTGTGCTGAAGACACACACTCACTCTGACAGACACACACACACACACACCAACACTGAAGTCATTTTACCACTGACCTCACGATGATGTCTTTGAACGTTTGAGGCCCAAGGAAGACAAAAAATACACACAAATACACACAAACACACACACACACACAGGAAAGGAAAATCTCTGCTCCTGTCCGTTCTCTGCTTGGCAGAAATCACATCACACGACACCAAAATCCCTCACACACTGCACCAGCTATGGGATCTACATCTTTTCAGCTGCATTCTTTCTATTGTACGACTCCAGCTTTGAGGAAAGCCAAAAGCTCTTTTTTCTGTCTTTTTGAGCCCAGAGTCATGTGAACAAAACCAAAAAGAAAGTAAAACAGACTACTAAGTTCAAATAAACCAAGGCTGTTTGAAGTCAGAGTGGCTATAAATCACCTATGTCAATGCAAAATACTTTCTCTCAGTGTTGCGACCACACTCCAGTGACATGTAATTGATGTTTCAATCCCAGCGGTCTATTTTAAGCACCATGCCCTGTGTTTCCTCACTTTTGAAGGACATGTTAAAACGGCTGGAATTGAACCAATGAGGTTTGCAGGAGTGCATGTGTATGTATGTGTATGTGTGTGTGTGTGTGTTTGTATCTGTACATGTACATGCTTGTGTCTTTGCGTCCATGTGTAAGTGAGGCAACTGTGATTAGAGGGTGGCACCGTAGTGTTTCCCTGGGGCCACTTCACCCTGTTATTTTCCCCTGTCAGCCCGTGCTCTCAATATGGAGGGGCGGGTACATGACCTCCCTCCCACGCACAACCACAGCAGAGGGAGGCACCCACTTCACACACCCCTCTAAAGTGACCGTGGAAGGGCTGGGTTCACACACAGGCCCCCCTCAGACACCAGCGGCCCCCAGCAGAACTCCACATTTCTCATAAAATGGAGCTCATGAAAGCCCCGGGCCTCCAGGCTGAAAATCCTCCACTCTCTCTTCGGGCTGGGAAAAGAAGCTGATGTCCCTCCGAGCTGCGATACAGACGGTTGACATGCTCTCCTCACTGTCCTCCATCTGGACTCATGGAAGTCGTCAACAGCGATGAACCGATGACACAACGATGCAGGGCCGAGGCTGTGTTTTGTGTATTTAGGCTAGCTTCCTTTAGACTTTCAAAACTGGAGAGGATACATGAAAGGGCTGAAGAGAGGGGCCCATGTTGAAACAAGCAATATGTCTTGAGGGCTTTCTCTGGAAAAATCCGTCCTCTCTTCCTCTTGCTCCCACACCATACCCTCCACCCTAACCGTCTCTTTCTCTCTCTGTCTCTGACTTTCTCTCTTTCCCACCAATATCCAAGCCCAGAGACACCCGAGCAACACAACAACATTCAGAAACCCTGAAAGGAAGGCACCACCATAAAACAAACATCCCGGGGGCTTGTTTAGCCGGGGCACCCTGCGAGGGGTCGGAGACTGAGCCTCTGAACGAGGGAGAAGAACAAAATAAAATAATAAAATCACCACTGAGACGCACACACTGGATTCCATTGTGCTGAAAGTTTGAGGTTCAGGATCATTACGTTTTAGAGTTAAAACAATACTGGGTGTCGAGGAGAGACTGTGCTCGATAGCAGCACAATGATTGGCAAACAACTCTGTTGCCTGACTTCCAAGGTTCCCAGGTTTCTGAGTCTTTCTGAGTTCATGACAGCATACCAAGACTTCTGGTAGGCAGGAACTAGCAACCGCAGAGTCAGGGCTGTTAAAATACAAGACTGACTTGGGACAAAACAAAACAATGCATGTGCCAGCGAGCGTGGGGGATGAATGTGCTGATCAGGGCACTTCTGCCTGTGCTTCAAATGATGGAGTATTTCCCTTGATGGTACCGATATAAACCTGGAGCTGGCCATTGTTTTAATATCAGCTGGCAGCACATTTAGTTAATCCCAGGATTAGAGATTATTTTATCTCACAGAATCTTGCATGGAAGGTCATTTAACAAATTCTACATTTACAGTGACAAGCTAAAGATTGATATGGGCTTTATCACCATAGTGAGTAGCATATTGGGGGTTTGCATTGTCCTCAGTGAAGCAGTGTTTATGTGCACGGGGGCCAGCCTGCACCTCATGGTGCCAGGGTTCCCATTTAGCCCCGAGGGACTGGTGCTACTCCTTGCAGAGCGGGTGCATTACCATAGTAAATGTAGCATCACCACGGGGACCGTAACCTCAAGTCTACTGCAGCAGTATCCTAACTGAGGTCTCATACTTGCAGCGCGACAGCCAGATTCTCTACTTCTGAATGATGTTCTAGTTCTCTGTTTCATAACAGGACGTACTGTATATGCTGAATGTCCAATACAAAGAGTTTCAGAGAATTAAAAAGACACTATTTGAAAAAAAAAAAAAAGACACCTAGTCTTGAAGTAAAGCATTATGAGTCATCTTAAGAGAAGAGGCTAGAATTTTTGAGGCTAGAATCATGTCTGCTTTTGAATCACTGGCTGTTGGGTTGGGGTAGCAGAGAAGAGGATTTGTGTGGTTTTTTTTATCGTATTTCATTCTGAAAGCTGAGAGAAACGCACACGCACACACCCACACACACAAAGGCCATGCCCTGAAGCTGTAGTGATAAGTGACCACAGCCACCCCCACCCTAGTTGACCCTGACACCCAGAGCTCGCCACAGGCAGCAGTGGCGTCAGCACCACCGGAACAGTCACTCGGTCACTGTGAACCAAAGAGCCACAATTAGGTCTCGATGATCACTTCAGAGACTCGCTGCATGCGCAACTGTGCAAACACACATGAAGACATTTTACAGAGGAGTATTCCAGCGCTTCAAAAAAAGTCTTATCGCCCCAAATGAGAAATTCTTCAGATTAAAAATTGTAGCGGTGATATGAGAGCAGCTCCAAAGAACAGACTGCAACCATTGGTTTTCTTTTTGAATGCATAGTACTCTCTTGTTCGACAAAAAGGAACATTTGACACGTTCAACACAACACAGCCATACATACAGCACATGTACTACATGTACACACAAGCTGCAAGGATATTATGAGGATGTTATTATATTATTATAAGGGTATTAGGATTACAGTATATAAACAGACAGGAACAAGTGTGGCATCAATCAGGGGATCTGTAGAAAAACACTACTTCACCTACGGGGATACTAACCAGGACGTGTGATTGCAGATAAGATCATTCAAACAAACCCAAAGAAGGCTTGTTTTCTGCATGGGAACAGGGCCTCCCCCTCCTCACTATCACTTTCTCTGTCTTATGTCATATTTAATCACAGGACGTATAACATGACAGGCGAAACTGCCTCACACTCTCAGTTTGGTAAATATAGGGATTACATTCTTAAATATACTGTACTTGATTAATGGCGCCGGTTCAGTGGAAGCTTTGGAGATTACCGGGGCTTCTTCGTCTACGGGGAGAACAAGGTTTGGTTCAAAGGGTATATGTGAGCTTACAGTATGACAAGTAGTGGTCTAGAGGTCTGTGTTCTTAGTGGCTCTCTCTAGTTGGTTAGGCCTCCTCTCACTCCTGCGTTCCCGTCATCTCTGCTATGTTAACAGGCCCCGTGCTTCCCCTTAAAAACTATCCATAAATACCTCCAGCATCCCAACAAACCGCATTAGGACCTCATACCTCAGGGACATTTTTACAGCAAAGGAGAGCTTGGCTTCGTAATGTTAGACCTCCCTCCTCATGGCAGTGTTACAATCATACACAAATCAGTAATGCTTTCCATGACGTTTAGTGTCGTTTAGTTCGGCTGTTATGAGCTGAGAGTTTGCAGATTTAAAAAGTGTGGTAAGAGCAGCTTGCCATGAGGTTTGACCCAGATGGCAGTTTCAGCAAGAGCCGCACTGCTGCCACACATCCAAATGGCAGCAGATACAAAGCGTGGCATTTGTTTACAGGATGCTCTGCGGTTTTGTCTCATGGTGGCATCACTGACGCTCAACTCTTTCTCCTTGTAATTGTTCAATGTTAAATGTTCATGTTTGTTTGTGTGTGTGTATATATGTATCGTTCTGGTTCTGGTCTTGTTTCTCTCTTTCTTTCACCGAGTGTACACAATACCCTGGCTACCTTCCTACTGTTGAGATGCAGCCCATTCTGCACCACCCATGTCCATGAGGACTAAAAACCCTCTTTAGCATCGCCTCACCTTCATCTTCGTCTCCCCTTCATGACTGAAGTGGATTTCAAAGGTGAAATCAATAAGGAATCACAGCTTTCACCTGTTTCCCCTGGTCAGCCTGTTTCTCAGGAGGACCAATGTTTTATCCACTCACTGTGCATGCTATGTACGCGTGTGTGTGTGTGTGATGATGGAGGTGGAGGTGTTGTTGATTAACTAAGACTCAACCATCAGGAATGTAAGTGACTGCAGGCACTTCAACCACAGCAATAAAAAGTACATACTAAAAGTATCCAGTAAGTATGGAGGTTGATAACCAAAGCCACATGTTTACACATGCTACTTTGGGAAAAACACAAACTCTTGTTCATATTAGATGATGTTACAGAGAATTTCATATAATTTGCAGTTAACTAATATATTTTAAACCTGGTCAGACAAGTCTCATATCTCATTGGGTGTACGTGGTGACTGATTTTGGACAATAGCGGCTGGTCAATTAGAGCAGTGATGAGGGACTCCTCAGGGCTCGGTCTCTGGAGGTGAACGAGGACATGCAGTTTTTTTCTTTTCCGCTAACCGGCTGTAGCATAGCAGCCTGACAGACTGACTGAGACAAGGACAGTGAAAGAGAAGTCATGGTCTCTGGTCCCACCTCCACACTGCTGAAGAGTACTGACCCCAGGCCTGGCCCTGCGCCCATCCAAACACCCCCGTCCGTGCCTTCCCCTGACCCCGCAACCCTTCTGTTGCCCCCTAACCGTCACACAAGGCCACAGCTGCATCCCACAAGTGCAAGGAAAAGAGTGTGTAAAGGGTGAAGGTGGAGGAGAGAGGCTGGCCGAGGGCCCTCATTCCCCTTTGGGACACTTGGAAGGATCTTCAAGTCCGCTTATAACAGGCCAAGACATTTTTCAAGAGCTGCCTCACAGTGAGTTTTTTCTGCCCTGTCACCCGGTGGCCCTTTTTGGTTAGAGAGAGGAGGGGAACGTGAGGGACGGATTGAGTTTATATTTACAGCTGGGGAGGTCAGCTTTCCTCTGGGACAATGTGAGGATATGAGTGGTTGATGACAAGACATGATAAGGAACTCTTTGTGTGTGTGTGTGTGTGTGTGTGTGTGGGGGTGGGTGCGTGGGTGTGGGG
>CABFOQ010054575.1:0-14360 GCA_900660455.1 Gephyroberyx darwinii
CACACCAGTTGTGTTCCCTGGCCCAGCCAATATATCCAATTAGTGTCAGTGTCTGCTTTGGCCTGACTGCATACAGGGCCTCTGCTGCTGCAATCCTATTGGTCCCACTGAGCTCGACAAAATCCATCAATTCAAGAACTGTAACTGAAACCATTTTGAACCGTCTCTCTCTGTCTTTCTTACTCTCAGTCAATCTCTTTCATGTCGGAGCAGTTGAGAGGCTTTAGACTCAGGTCACGGTATTCTAGATGTGTGTGTGTGTTTCACCATAAAACTTTTGAGTCCTCACATGGAAATACTCTGAGATGTTTTCTATTGAATCTCTGTCCCGCGGGTAGAGAATACATTTATTTACTTTGGCTCCACACATCACAAGAACAGCAGGTACGAAAAATATTCGATATGTTTTTTCGAGTAACAGTAGAAGTTGCTAAAGTTTCCATAGATTCCAAAATTGACTTCCTTCTCAATGCATGCCATGTGGAGAAACTAACCGATCAGTACAGACCAACCACCGATGCAGTGAGCTTGGACCAATCAGAAGGTGGAGCTTCTTTTTCTCCCCAGGGTGCCCATACATTGGTGTTCTGCTGTAGAAAAAAAATAACAAAATCCACAAATACAAAGGAAAACGCAAATGTCACGTAGTTCACAATAAAATGTGATATGATCCACAAATGTGAAAACATTCTTTAGTATGTTCTCTAGTAAGTTTTGCTTTAATATCAACAATAAAAACATGCATTTTCTGTTTTAGTCTTATTTTAAATGACAGTACATTTATTCATGGTTAGTTTGGATTTTTGGATTGTGTAACACTAACTTACATGTAAGTGCAATAAAATCTTCCATAGACAAAAGTAATAATTTTGATGAGCACAGCTCCCAAGATGAGTGGTTCCATTTCCTCAGTTCCAAACCTACACTGAGTTACGGCATGACAATGCTTTGTGCTCCTGTCAGTCTCTCTTTTGTTTCCAGTCGTCAGTTCCGGGTGAGAAAACCAGAGGGAAACAGATTACGTATAGGGGAAGATGAGAGAGACGCAACGCAGCCTGTCCAAACTGAAGATGTCTCTCTGTCAGTCTCCTCCCTCTAACGCTCTCTCTCATATACATGATACTGATACCTTTTATTAAGAACAGGATCCAGTCAGTCTGGTCCACCTATGATTGTTAGATTTGATTGAATTGATTAATAATTAGATTCTAATGTGATATTTTGATCAGATTCAACACAAGTATGCATGAATAATTTGTGTCATTATTATTGTTACTATTATTATTACTACTATTATTATTATTATTGTTATTATTATTAGTTGTAGTAGTAGTAGTATTGTTATTGTTGTTTTTTATGGGTTCAAATTGCCGCCAAAAGTATTGTCAGCATAGGAAAAAGAATTGCAGGTGTAAAAAAAAAAATCATAGGCGTAGATGGGGAAATGTTTCTCGTGATCAAAAAATAAATAAAATCGAACGCATTTTTCTGTATTGTAAACGAAAAAGTTATGTTCATAAATGTAAATAATAAAATTGCAATTGTTTTTTCTCACTCATGTTTACGATTTAATTTTTTACGATTACGATTCTGATTTTCTTGCGCTTGGGGTTTTGTCATGATTTTGACGTGGAGGCAGGTTGAAGGAAGGGGGCGACTTTATTGGTCACTGGGACAAATGCGTCATTGGTAAGCGCTGTGTTTACCTCCCTGACTGAAGGCATGCACATTGTCATTTATGTGGGAACATGGCGGAGCAACAACATCCTTCTCAGGTATTCGGCTAGCTATTAAACTTGTTATTGTGGATAATGAAGTCCCAAGTGATGGATTGTTGGTTAAGTTACTAAAGTTCAAGGGTAATTCCGGTATTTTTAAACCTGGGCCCCATACATATTTCGGGGTCTGGAATACAATTCTGGAGTAAACATTGAATACTGAAATATTGGCACAAAATATCCCCAAGCTTCAATCCAAACATGCTGGGATCAGCTTTTAAAAACATATAGAGCAAAACCGAAATATATTGGAGTATTTTTTTGTTCTCTTGATATCAGTGGGAGGACTGCGCGAGTTATTTTAATGTCAGTCCTGGATTATTGAGGCATAATCAATATGCATGCTGCCCTTTCTGCACTCCAGCCCCTCGCTGCAGACAATTCTATACTGCATTTTATTATAGGTGAAGGATTTTGAAAAACCACCACTGCATTTTCAAGTGGTGGGATGGAGGAAAGGAACGCTAGTATTTTTAGTATTTTTAGTATTTTGAGCTTGTAGTGTCCACATCAGTAGAATATGGAATGCTGTTCTAAGGCAAAACAATGATTCACCAACATATCTAGAAGAATTCAAGGTCATGAAGTATTGGTGAGTTAATATGTTTTTGTTTGTGATGTGTGTGTGTGTGTGTGTGTGTGTGTGTGTGTGTGTGTAATATATAGGTTTTGTCTTGGCTCAGTGCACTGCCTGAACAATGGACGGTCCCTGGTGGCCAGGAAGGTGAGAGCAGACAGCACCTGGACGTGTGGAGGGGCAGGCTGGGACAGGGTGTTGCAGAGATCCAGGAGAATTGTCCTGGGTAGTCTGAAGTGCAACATGAGCCATTCATCGCACTCATATATCTTTGTGGCCCCTAAAGACGCATTCTCTCCCCAAGGCTGCCCCAGTTAACAGCAAATGCAGCGTTGCTGCGTTTGGCTGCACACTCATCGGCCTTTATATCATAATGAATCACTTTAATCAGCTAAACATGTTTCCAGTTGAATAGAACTGCCTATTATGGCTATGGATTTGTGCATATTGCTTTGTTATTATCGGCAGCCTGTTTGAAATCACATTTTTTAAAATAAGTAGAAACCTTTTCACCGTATCTGCCATCCTGCACGCTTTTTTTATCGTACCAAAGAACAAATTCAGTTCAACACATAAAAGTTCATGGAAACGTTAGGGGTTAGTCAGTACACTTTAAGATCAAAGATCCTACGCACATTTCGGGAATGAGGCCCATTGATTTTTAAACATAGCCAAGAACAGTATTCACTCCCAAAATGTAAAATTCTTATGATTTACTGACACCACAACCCGACGGCAACCAGCGGACGCTGAGTGATGATATTCGTTCAAAGGTAGCAGTTAACCTCACTGATGTTATTTGACGTACATGACACGTGGGTTTTTTTCATTGTATTTGTTCATTCACTCAAATTTGAGCTTTTTTAACCTTTATTCATCCAGGAAAAGCTGACAGAGAACCAGGCCAATAAAACATAGCGAATTGAGAGAGTCATTTTACCAATGTTTCTCTCTCTCACTGTCTCGTCCCAGAATGTCCTTAGATCGTCCTTAGATCTCCTATCCAGAACAGAGGTATACTGACAAACCTTTGATGTTCTTTCATGAAACACCTCATTTAAAAACAGCAGGAAGTTGATAACAACTAAAAACACCTCAATGAAATCACCTTGCCTCTGACACCCACCAATGCATCCATGCACAGTGTCAGAAACCTGCATAAACGCAACAGACATTCAAGTGCACACAGTCAGACTCTCCTCATCCATGGTGTACAGTGCATTTCAATCCACAGACATTCATAAATATGACAATTTCATCTGACTCCCTGCTATTGAACCAGCCACTCAGACCAACGACCCAATGGGGGAAGCACCAGCCTTTCACCGAGCTCACTCAGCCAAAGCCCCTTTGCAGGCCAGCCCCCCTATCAAAGAAATGGCAGCTTTACATTGAACCCCGGGGGTAACAAGATGGCACGGTGCAGCATCTTTCAGGACCAGTTGAGCAAATGTTCTGCTGCGTGGCCCAGCAGCCTGAAGCCGGCACCGCCTGTCTGGTCCAGTTGACCCTTTCTACTGTTCACCAGCCACCAGCCGCCCCTCCGATGATTCCTGTAAGCCAATGGAGATGGACCCACCAGTCAACTGAAAATCCATTTGTGATATAGTTTGTTTTGATATGATTTATTTTTGTATTATTTCTACATTTCTATATTTTTATATTTATATATTTTATATATTTATATAATTATATATATTTTTTATATTTGTATGTTTTATACATTTTTTATATTTATATATTTGATATATTTTTAAATATATGTTTAATATTAATTAAATTTTGAATCTTTTGAATGATCTGAATGAAGTTGTGTGTTTTATTTGGGTTTTCCAAGTGCAGGGAAAAAAAGTGGGCTGCCCACAATTGACCCACCATGAGTCCAAACTGCGTTGATACCCTCCCTTGTTTGCTGGGTTGCTTGCATATGAAAACAGTAATTTTCTTGAAACTACTATAAATCTCCTTAATGCTTTAAGATACTGACTTCATATTAATACCACCCGTGTGTTATGTGAAGACGAGTACGTTGACAAAGAAATATTTGCTAATTAAAGCCTTCGTTAGCTTAATGAATCACCTCATTAGAGTTAATACATCATGGTGATTGTGGCGGGACATTAGGCAGCTCAAGTGTCTCTTGCATTAAACTGGAAAGGATACAGACCACCGTCTCTCGTTAGATGGCTCAAAGATGTTACATCTCATTTGAATCTGGAAATCAAATTAACTCAAGATCAGGTTCATTCTGAGGGGAACTGAGATCTTATTTAAGAAAACGACTCATAACAGTAAATGGTCCTTTCAATTTTGTCGACTCTGCACGAGGTGAACGAGTAATGGAATGCCTCTAAAAGCCTGGTGGTGGTATGGATGGTACAATGTGTGGATATATGGATAGATGGAAAAGTACATGTGAATATGTTACAGTTTGTACTGAAATGGTAAAACTTGATTGAGATGGGAGCAGAATCACCATCACCAGCATGAGCTCACATTGATGAAAACTACTGAAAATTCCATTTTCCATGATTTTATAATGCTTTTTAAAATTTTGCATTTTCAATGATCTTACCAGGAGAATATATTACCAAAATAATTCAAGTTACACTTTGAGAAATACTGTATCCTTGAATTCTGATCATTGCTTTTTAAATTGAATGAAATTAATTTGCCTGAATATGACAAGATGAACCAAAGTCACACTGTATGGAATAACGAAACATGATACCCAGGAATATGTTATGCTCCATTTTATAATCTTATAAGACGTACTATGCCATTAAATCAATTAGAGATACTTTTGACAGGGCAATGAAATTGAAGTTAATGAAATGAAGTGATCTAATCGTCTAATCTATTTAGATGTGAAGTCTATCCGCCGCGTCCAACCCCACAGTAAGTTTGCCTACAGCGATCTGTCTCCAGACAGAAATGCACTATTAAGTGTTACGGATATATATTGTATCTGAAGGATTATGAATGAATCAGAAGGCCCGCAGAAATCTCATATCTCATATTCTTCCCATTTTTTTCCACTACAATGTGCAGCCTGCATTAACTCCCACATGGAGAACATGGGTAATAACCCTGAAACCAAGCCGTGAGAAAATCAGCCACTTATCCTCAACTACTGAAAACAATGCCACTGACAATTTTAATTCTAAAGGGATTCCATCCATCCATCCATCCATCCATCCATCCATCCATCCATCCATCTATCTATCTATCTAAACTATCTATCTATAAATACTTTGGACTCCATTCTGGTAATCATTCTGTATTTCTTACCTGCCTTTTTGTTGTGGAGCGGTCTTCATTTACACACACAACACTCCGATTCAGCCACCATTTGAGACCTCCTCTTAATGGGAAGTTTCAAGTACGCTGAACATCTGTCTTGCACCATTGCGTCATATTGCTAATGACCAATACCAATATTGTTGGAGTGAAGCTGGTGATAACTGATATTTTGTGCCAATATTCAATCTTTAAATTTGACCACTTTCATGCCAAAAAATGACAAGTATTCAGTGTTTTTCCCCCAGAATTTCATTCTTGCCGGGGTGCAAAAGCCTCTGGAACCATCATGGGACACTCTCCACTGAAAACCAGACTAATGAAATTCTTTTAGGTGGGTCAGCAGCTCCTTAAGGCAAAGTAAGGCAGATAAAATATCCTTGCCTCCGTCGCATGCATTGGCCTATGCTGACACACCCTTGGCATGAAAGGGAGCTCATATCAAACCGATTCCATGTTGATTTATCTGGAAGTGAATTGGGCGCGACCCTGGCATCGCCGCTTTTCCCAGCATGCCAGTGTTTCTTCTATTGCCCCATCTTCCTATCTTCAGCCCTCGCTCTCTCTTTCGTCCTCTCTGTTTCCCTTTGTCACACTCTCTCTCTCTGTCTCTGTCTCTCTCTCTCTCTCTGCCCCTGCCAGCTCTGGTCCTTGTTAAGATTCCTAGCAGGCGCTGGGAGGCGTCAGAAAACGAAGCGCCACTAAACGAACAGACAGATTGTTAATTTCCCTCCTCCGGGCCGCAGACTGGACAGGCTGGAAGTCCAATTCTGTTTGGAGACACAGCAAACTACTGTCACTTGTATTAGTTTCTTGACCACATCTCTCCCTCTCTCTCTCTCTCCTTCCATCTCTCCATCTGCCTCCAGAGCACAACAGACAAATTCATATAGTCGTATTTATCAACTGCCTGACTGTCTTCCCTTTCCCTTCTTTCTATTTTGTCATTCTCTCCCTCTCTCTGTCTGTCTCTACCCATCCTTTCTCTCCTCCCTCCTCTTTTTTTTGGTATAAGAAGTCTGTGGACTCTTAATGTGGAAAAGGAGCTTATTACAAGAGGCTCCAATAGGAGCCACTGATATATAATTTCAGATAGTGTATAGAAATAACGCTGCTGGGAATTCTGAACAACATACAGCTACAGCTGCTACATATCAACTAGCTAGTACAGCGAACAAACAGCGTAAACTCCCACCACACAGCTAAATTGCTCCATACTGACCATACAACTCTTACCAACTCTACCACTTTCATTCTGCTTGTTTTTGCACTAAACTGTCAGCTCCCAATGTAGAGTTAAACCCTGTCTCTTCTTCATTGTGATTGTTCGGCTAACATAATATATGTGCTTTCCTCCAGAAAGTTTTCTCAACGCTCTGGGAACACAAATAACATTTAGTAAGTCTAAATTTGAGAATGTGCTTTTTTTTAATCATTGTAATGGAGAGAAAATAAATCTATTTGGATACTAAATAATGATCTTTCATATCGGTCATTTCTCCACTTTGTCCCCATAAATAAAGGTTGAATTGATGCCCCTGCAGCTCATATACACAACTATGATATCTATCTTCACACAACTCCACAACTAGACTGTTTACGACTTCAAAATCACCAAAATTGCTGCAGCACCACCAGACTACTTGTTTTGAAATAGGCACAAAGAAAGAGATTTTGAAGATGAGGCACATCGGCCTCCGAGTTGGATTTTGATTGTTCATGTATTGGAGTGTGTACTGTACCTGGACACTGGAAGGATGGACTGGTGTTGGTTTGCTCTTTCCCCAGCATTGCTGTGTCTTACCCTCCTGCTTGTCCAGTGGACTCGAGGTCCAGAGCTACTGGATGAGAGAAAGAACTCGTCATAAACTCTCTAGTTTGGTCAGCTAACAATGGTTAAATAAACCTAAATGTTGCCGTCAATTTACGCTACAATTGTACAAATAATGTGTCGTCAGTAGCCAAAGACATCTGGCAACTTATTGCAACTTTTTGCGCTGCCAATAGCTGCACTCATTTCACTGGAAAGCAGTGTTGGCAACAGTGCTGCACTTGGAAGTGGACACAGAAGCTCAACTGTGTGTGTGTGTGTGTGTGTGTGTGTGTGTGTTTATCTGTCTTTGTCTGCATTACCATAATAGGCACCTGCTCTATTCACAATATTAGTCATGGTGTCTCAAAAGTGCTGACTAACCCGAAAAAGAAAATCGCTACTTCAAATTCCCTTCATTCACTTGGGAATCAATTCAATTGGAAAGAAGAGGCGGGAAAGCCAGGAAGCCATCCCAATTACTGACGAGGATCTATTCAGGTGTCTTTTTTTTTTTTAAAAAGATGATGGATTTTTGCAACTACAAACGCTTTTTTTGTTTACTCGCTTTGTTGGCAATGCAGGTCTATAAATGGACCACTAATTCACTCCCATATATTTCAAAACACAAACTCTCTTAACAATTACCAATTGGAGTGAATTGCACAAATACAATAGTGTGTTTTTTTTATTACTTTGGTTCTTGAAGTGGTATTTTTGCAGAAAAGGGATCACACTGCAGCAAATAAGTGCTTCTGTTTCCCAACGAGCCACAGCTAAACGATAGGGAGGTGGTGAACAATAGTTGGAAGGAATAAAAGCTCTTTGAACTGGAAGTGCCGTGATTATCGAGGTGACTTCTATAGAAACCGTGACTGCCTGAACAAATTGGTACTTGAGGAACTGAATTGTTAATTCAGTTGCATGAGTTGGTTGGATTAACACCAATGGATTTTGGGAGTCTAAGAGAAGGCCAATAAACCGTCACTTAAAGGGTGTAAATGTTATTGTGACTACTATTTCCTTACGTTACGTTACCAACAACACTGGTTTCTATCTATCTATCTATCTATCTATCTATCTAAGTATTAAGACCTACAAAAACGGCCTGCTGGTGAAATTACTGGAGTGTCATCCAGCAGTTCCTGAGAGTGGCACTTTTGTTGAGAGACAGTCGGACAGTTTACGATTCTACCTCTGATCTTGAAATGGGTTTATAATAGTCATGGCCCCACAGATGTTTAAGTGGCAATGAGGAAGCTGCAGCAGTTAAGTTTGACTAAAAGGAGAAAATAGCCGTCAGCTGTATGGTTGAGTGGACGAGTACGCTGGGCTCAGTGGTAACCTGAAAACAAAGTGAATCACGCAATATTGTCCATTTCTCAGTCTCAGTCATCTCAGTCTTTAATGCACTGTCTGAAAAACAAATATGAAGAGGAGAATGACTGAGGGATAGTGGCCCCTTCCTCACATAGTAATGTCTGTATGCAACAACTGCAAGTAAATCCATATATATCCATAACAAAGAGAGTGGTGTGGTTGTAGGCCGGTTCAGTAATGGTCACTACCTACGGCTCAGCTCTCTCTTCACCACCTCCTTGCTCTTTGAGACTGGATGGCTAGCAGCAGCGACCCCAGCACTCCATTCTCCTGCAGGGTACCTCGGAGAACACGGCCGTAAGCCTTTTCCAAATCCAAATCCAAATCAATTGGATGTATCGGTGGCAAAATGATCAGTTCCCACTCAAAAAACAGCTACAGAGATGAACCGTGTCTATTGAATTATTTTGAGATGGTCAAGTTGTACATTTAGAAGTACGATCAGCTGTTCACATCCACTGTTGAGGATCCACTATGGCTGTCAGGAGGTGTATTACCTCACCTGAAAGCCCTCTTATTACTTTTGCAATGATGTATTATATGTATTGTACTATATTAAATATGTTTATGTTATGTTATTATTTTAGTGTGGGTTGGGGAAGTTAGGGGGTATGGATGATTGACAGGGATGTGCCCCCCCCCGTATAGATATCAGTGTCAATATGTCAGTCTAATCCCACTCTGTTTCTCTCTCTCTGACTGAATACTGTTGTATCTAGAGGTGAGCCGCTGAATGAGACGCTGCTCTATTTCAGATCCACAGATGAACTCAGAAAACCTCCCTCTCCACAACACATCAGCATCTCATTCGGGGTAAAGACAGGTGGGACAGATTGCGAGCGAGAGAGACAGAGATAGTATAAGCTCTCCTTGGCCTTCCCCCGCTGGCTCGGTTTCAGCACTCGACAGATAAACCGCTGCACCCCGACCTTTTAAAAACACCCCGTATTGAGCTCAGGGTTCTACGGCCCTTGGTTTATCAGCATACCGGCACGGAGCAGCGATCGAGTCAGTCCACATCATCACATTTTGTAAAGCAAACAAATTCCCTGAAACCCACGCTTTAGGCAAAGGCTCAGTTCTGCTCATTAAGACTGTTATTTTGGCGGTAACCTTCAGCCTATATATATTAAGATATATATATATACATTTAAAACTGTTCAAGGTAGTAGATTGATTTGGTGCTGGTTTATTTGATGCAAGTTTGTAAAAATCTGATTCGGCTCGTTGACTTTAAAGTATCGTTCAAATGATTCATGAAACAACCCATCACTAGGTTGTCAACCCCTGCATCAAGGCCAGTCACAGCATTTCAATAGGAGGTTTCCTACAATTAACCACTGGAGCTTTTAAAGCAGAAGAGGTGTAATTTAGCTCACTACTAGCATCGGTTTGCACCAGCAGAAAGAAACACTGCCTGCTTCGCCTTTCAGGCACCAATCTGTCTCATTCCGATTCCTAACAGTCAGAAACAGCTTGCAGAGCCACATTGTTTCCTTGAGAGGTGTAATCCATCACTGCAAAAAAGAGGCAGGGGGTGACGGTATCAAACATTGCTTAAAAAGACTAACATTAGCATGTCTTATGGGGACTATTTTCTGCAGTACGCCGTTTTTAATTTTCGGTGTCTGAAAGTAGACAAAACAAGAAAAGAGAACACCATCTGTCGGTTGAAAAGTCATGCCTGGGTTGAGAACGAAACCTGCCTGAAAGCCGGTGCTCTTTGTCATTTCAGTCGCAACCCCTTCCATTTGAATCTCAAAGGGACAGGAAGTAGATTGGTGTCTCAACCAACTGGTGTTTCCCTTCATATCTCATGCTTAATTGACCCGATTTTACTGTGAGTTTGAAGGTTTCTTGAAGGGTGTGCGAGTGTGTCGGGCGTTATTTTTTGCATATACTTGTCCTGTGGGGTTTTTCTTTCTATAAGGCGGCTAGATAAAGAGGAATGAGAGAGAGAGAGAGAGAGAGAGAGAGAGAGAGAGAGAGGGTGGGGGTGGCGGGACGGCCTATTGGTTAGGGACTGTTCTTGAACCAGACAACCTGGATTCAAGTCCCTGTGTCAGTAACCTCTGACCTCTGAGAATATCCCGGCAGGAAGCAATAAAGTCACATTCTTTTTCATTATTATTACATTAGAGAGAGAATGGGGGACGAGGAGGAAATGCAAAGAACCCCTTCATTCATAAATTGTACTCTCCTTCCCTTTATTCTCTTCACTTCTTTCCTGTCTGCTCTTCTCTTTGCAATTGTGCAAAAAGAGTAGTGAAATTAATTTTAAGAAAACATGTGATGTCATTGAAGGGCACCATCTTACTCATTAATTCCTCCCCTGGGGTGAGACCTAGCTCGTTAAAAGTTCACCGGTTTAAAACATTAATAGTAAGACCAACAACTCATCTACGCCTATAGAGATACTCATGGTGCATCCCACTGAAATTGCAATTTTTACCTACAGCATCTATACTTTTAATCCAGTAGTGCAGGAAGTTAAAAATCCAAAGCAAATTACCTCAACAAATTCTTACAACACATGGAGGCTACCAGCTGTAACGCAGGAGATTCTTAGCCTGGTGCAGATGCATCAACCACCAACATCACGACCACTCCAAACTCTTATTGATGAACATTTGTTGCAATCCTTTCTGTGCAATACAAAGTAACAAAGTGAAGAAAATTACCAGTATTACATTTCCGGTACTATTCAAGCTATCTCTGGTTAGCTTGATGTAGCTGAGCATCTGTTTTTTTCCTGCAGAGGACTATGCTTGTTGCTTATAATAGTAATAATACTCGGCCAGTGACCAGCCAGTGTGCATATGACGTCTTCCATCTGAGCTACCAGCAGTAACATAAACGCTCCTCTGGAATTGCACATATAGGACTTCTCCCAGTAAAACTAATCCAGTTCCAGATCCATGAATACTATTGAGTCCAGGTCTAGATAAAGCAGTACTCTTATTGCTCAGTAAATTGAAGGGAATGGAAAAACAAATGCTGGCGATACAGTCATACAGCAAATATGAACTAAAGAGTTTCAAAGTACTGACTGACCATTACAAAATTTGCCCTGAAACTCTCGTTAAAATTTTTACTGAAAACGTTTGACAGAAGGGCACAGAGGGGCAGGAAGGGAGAGATGGAGGGAAAAAGACAGACAGACAGAGGCAGTAAAAGATGGGGAGATGTGGATGGATGAGAGACCGAGATCAGGATATCAGATCAATATCTGCTTTAGCTCTCAGCCTCAAAGCTAAGCTGTGCTTGAGCAGCTTAATGTGTGTGTGTGCACTCTGTATTTGCATTCCTTGCCTGTGTGTGTGTGTGTGTGTGTGTGTGTGTGTGTGTTAGAGAGGCCGAGCTGGGGTTTAATGAGTGCTCAGCTGGTAATACTGACTGAGCAAACCGAAAACACACACACACACACAAACACACATAGACACACAGAGCAGTGCTTTTTGCTGTTGTATAATTTTCAGAGATCACATTCAACAGGCTGCTGTGTGGAGTGCAGAACCGTGGAAAGTGTTCAACCACTCCACCGTTCCGACGGCGGCTGCAAACTCCTGTCCTGCAGCTGTTGCTAAGAAACTACTGATTCAAGGCTGCTGCTCTTTAGCTAGATGACGCTCACACTTTAGAGTAATGAACGTGTAGCAGATTAACGTTTTCATATAAATAAATTCGCTTTCGCTCCACTCCATCGCCGATTGATATACCACATCAGCGATTCAACCTGTAACTGGTTCATGAAAGATTTTCGATTTGCTGTTCTAAACACCCAGTGTTGTTGGTAGGTGTTTACCAGGAAGCACATACATAAGGTCAGACTCTGATTATGAGAAACCTGGTTAAGTCGCCATATTAACCATCTTACTCATTTGGTTTGGTTTCTGCACAAACTCACACAGCACTATGGGTACATTTTCATGTCACGCAAAAACATGGCAACAAACTACTCATTTCTCTCCCCTGTATATGAAGTAACCCGCTGCTCAGTCACAGAGGGAGAGGGTAGTTGTTTCGCTGGCGGACTGGAACACTCTGTTAATTGGTTTATTCATGGAAACTGGGATAATCAACCACAGGCTATGAAAGGTTCATGTAAGCAGCTTAACCGGAATAAGACCTGAACCAGAGTAGGGCCAGTAGCCAGGTCACTCAGTGACCAGCTATATCAAATGTCTGCTGCTGTCTAGCAGGATATCTCTCCCCCCCAAGCCTCGCCTCTCATATCTGCTTTGACACTGTTCTCTAACCCTTCTTCCCTCCATCTCAATGCCCTCATCCTTCACTCCCTCTTATCTATCCCCCCTTTCTCTCCTCCAAGTGGCAGTTTTAAATCACGTCTCTTGTCTCCTCTCTCGACATACTGATGTTATTTTAATGGCTGTCAGCTGGCTGCCAAACAGACAACTAATGCACCGGGTTCCCAGACAGACCAGTGTTTCCTTTCCTCTAGGGGCACGATAATGGAACAACATTATTCACCTCGTCTGTTTGAGAGGTGCGTTGTCAAGTACATTTTGTTTTTTTAATAGAAATATGTTATTAAAATGTCCTCTACAGGTTTTTTTTTCCTATGCATCCCGTGGCCTCTCATTACAGAATTTTCACATTTACATTGTGCAGTATATACTGTGCATGTCACCTTTACTTATTTGGGGACAGCCAACTGAGCACCATGCTCTTCAGCAACACCCTGCTTCACGTTGATCCACTTTCACAACAGGGACCTGCCCAATACAACCAGTCGTCTACTGGTGGCCACTGAGCAGCTCCACTGCAGCTGTTGGGGTTTAAGTGCCTTGCTCAAAGGCAACTCAAAAGCCCATTGAAACTGTAACAGTGATTCAGGGATGTACAAATAAATTGAGATTTGATGTAGTTGCTGACGGAGGGCAAAGTGTCACTCATTTTCCCAGCTGGTCTGGGGATTCAAACCAGCAACTTTCCAGTCACAAGCCTGCTTCTCTGACTTCTGGACTATCACCGTCTTATCCAGAGTTACTCGCAAAGGCAATTGGAACAACATTGAACAATCACAATGGAACATGTTGACAATGTTGAACAATCACAATGGAACATGTTAACAATGTTGAACAATCACAATGGAACACGTTAACGACGTTGAACAATCACAATGGAACACACAATCACAATGGAACATGTTAACGATGTTGAACAATCACAATGGAACACACAATCACAATGGAACACGTTAACGACGTTGAACAATCACAATGGAACACACAATCACAATGGAACACGTTAACGATGTTGAACAATTACAATGGAACACGTTAACAATGTTGAACAATCACAATGGAACATGTTAACGACGCTGAACAATCACAATGGAACATGTTAACACTGAACAATCATAATGGAACACATTGTCACTCATGTATGGAACATGTCAACAATGTTGAACAATCACAATGGAACATGTTAACATTGAACAATCATAATGGAACACATTGTCACTCATGTATGGAACATTTTCACAATGTTG
>CABFOQ010054577.1:0-12927 GCA_900660455.1 Gephyroberyx darwinii
AGTTTGTTGGCGGACATTACGATAGATAGATAGATAGATAGATAGATAGATAGCTCTTTATTGTCCCCAAGGGGAAATTGTTTGCAGTTTGCAGCAGTACAAGACAAGATAGGGGCATCACTATACAATAAACAACTTTGGTCAACAGGCTCGTATAAGAAATATCCTAAAACAAATGGCAAAAAATGCCAATAATAGTATTACCACAATGACGGAGATAGAAAAGCATGGACACTCGCGATTCGTTCACAACTTATAAGTTTCACGCTATCAATCGATCAAACAAGTCATCAAATAAAAAGAACTGCTTCATTACCACTTCATGACAGAATAGTGGTGCTCTGTGCTCCTACCCTGCTGGTCTGCACTGATATTAGAGGAGCGGTAACAAGTGCAGCAACTTCGCTGCTGGACTTGAGTTATATTTCAGCGTCATATGCCATCAAACGGAGAAATGTGACGTGGAAATATGTCAAAATGCAGGACTGTCAAGCACAAATCAGCCTAAAAACAATGTTGTAACGATCGGCATACTAGCGATTTTTTGTCATGCTTGTTATAAAGAAAAGTATAATACATATAATACATTGACATGACATTAAACTAAGATAATACAACGGTTATAATATATTTTAAATCTTTATTAATGAAGAAAATATTACATTTGTGGTTTCCTTTTGTTGCTTGTGCAGCCCTAGCACTTCGCCCTACCCCTCGATCCCAACAAGACTTGGGACACCCTACCCCTACACATGAACGCGCAAAATGGAGGGGAAGGGCTAAGGGGTGAATTGGGATTGGGCCAAAGTACTTGGTCGTATGGTGGGTGCTCCACCGATATACATAATGCAGTCGGCTACCAAGGCATTGGTTGCTGATCCTCTGCTGCCCATGAACACTAGATTCAAGTCCTGATCACTCAGTCATCCACGCTTGCAATGTGCTGAATGTCATGCTCACTATTTGTTGCTCACCACTGCATATTGGGGGGACCGCTGTGTCCATACAAATAAGGATAAAAGTAAAATACCGGCTCTGATCCTGAATTGGCCTTAATGCAGCGGCTCCAAATTCAGGATATCAGTTTTGGGTGTCCTCATGGAAACAGTGGGTGCTCCACTATACTTATTAATATAGTATAGTATAATTAGTCCCCCTACTGCCAATCTCTCCCTGCCTCACTCGGCTGGCTAAGTGAGTTGAGCGGAGTGCGATGCAACAGGGCCCTGATGCCAAAATAAATCTACATTTACATTTTATTCTCATATACAATGTCATAATCAATACATGAGTTGGTTGACTAAAATGTAATAAATGGAAGGCAATGAAAATGCATTGGTCTATTAAATAGTGACATAGGCATGGCATGATCAGAAATGTCGTGTCTGTCTTCATCATGGTGGAATGACCATTAGTTGGCATATTAGAATATCACACGTTGTTTCTAACATGTATAAATCTCTGTTGTGGTTGTGTGAATATTAGTTTTATATGTTTTCAACTTGAGATGAAAGTATGAAACATTAGCTGGCCCAACGAAAAATAACAACTTGCCCGATAAAAAATTATTCTTTCCATTTTTCTGGTGTTCTTTGGATGTTCAGGAAGCCTATCAGCTGATGAAACCTAATTCGCATTCTATTTTTTGCAAATTACAAAATTTACAAATTTGCTTCACAATTGGATGGAAACATAGTTTATTGCTCTTTCATTCTATACGTTTCTGAGGCAGACTGGGAGAAGGGTGCAGGTGAGGCATAGGCTGGATCCAGGAGAGAGTTGAGTCAGTGGACTGACACTCCCTGGTTCCAGCACCGGCTAATTAAGGCTGATTGCAGCTGGGCCTTTTTAACCTGCGTGTGAATGTGTGAACGGGAAAGAGCGTCTGAGTCAGCCAGAGTGAGAGTCTGAGCAATGGAGCGCTTGAGTCCAGCAGGAGCTTGGGCGGATCGGGTCGGACTAAAGCCTGGAAGAGCGGCCCAGTCGGCTCCTGGAAGCAGACATCCCACCTCTCCCGGAGGTTCTGGGAGTCTCCCATATTGCTAGCGGCTCCCTGGCGCCCGCAAATTATATACAATATCCCGGAAATCGATTTTTTTGAGAGCGAACGAGCGGGTGAGCGAGAGAGAGCGAGCGAGAGAGCGTGAGTGACAGACGTAGCAAGAGAGTGACAGACCTTAAAGTTTCAATAGAATAAAAAAATTACTCCATGAGTTGAATGCTAATAATATAATATATAAATTATTAGCATTGAGACTGCCAAGAAAATACTCAACAAGGAATATATATATATATATATATATATATATGTATGTGTGGGTGGCGGCTGGTGATGTCTGTGGAAGCCTGACGGACTGGCAGCTTTGGTGTTCCGCGGCTGACCTGCCGGAACAGAGGGGATGTGTGCCGGCTGGGAGAGAAGGAGCAGGAAAGCGTCTGTCAAGACCGGGTCGTATTTACTGCTGTGTGGAAATAAAGCGGCCTGCTGGCCCGTTAACTCTGCCCTCCTACCTTTGTCCCTCTCTGCCCCGGTTGTAGCGAGCATTGCTACAGATTCATTTTCTCTCTCTGTTCTTCATGCCACAGTTTCGTCTTCCCTACCAGGCATGTTAAATCAGTCGTAGTCAGTAGGCTGTCAGCAGGCTAAGCGGTCGTGGCTGCCTGCGGTGGGTTTTTTTTGTAATTGTTTGTCTCCATCTTTGTTGCTCAGCCTCATTGCTGTGTTGTTTCTTCACTGCTCTTCCCAGAGATCACCTGTCAATCAAACAGTCCAGTACTGTGACATTCTGTTGATGAAGTTTGAGTTTCTGTAGGTGGGGCTATCGCTGCTTATACTATATTCTATTTATTCCAAACAAACCACAAACATAAAACACATCACTTCCTGTCACCAGAGGATTTTTCCTAGTAAAGATCTACCTGACACCAGGTGTTTAGAACAGCAAATGGAAAAGCTTTCATGAACTTGCTAGAGGTTTGATGACTGTTGTGTTATATCAGTCAACAACAGAGAGTAGCAAAACGGACATTACTTTATATAAGTTTTAAACACTGCGCTGTTTTTATTTCACATTCACATTTCATTCTCTTTCCAACCTTGCACAGCTTTCTTTCCTTTTTCTGTTTTGTTCATCAACTCCTCCATCCCCTCCATATTCAGGGCTGAAGAATGATGGACAGAGGAAAGAGAAAACAGAGCGAGACCAGACAGAAGATCAGCATCCTCCCAAAATGTCAAGAACATTCATAAAGAGCAATTAATGAGAGTGGAGTGGATGCTGGTCTACTGAGATCTGTGTATTTGTGTGTGTTTTTGCCTTTATAATTGAACGTGTGTTGGCCTATGTCTGTGTGTAGCTGTGTGTATTGTGCTTTTGTGGGTTTTCTTGTCTTTCTGTGTCTGTGATTAGGGTGTGTATTTTTGTGATTTTTGCATTGTGTGTGTTTGTCTGCATTCTACATGGTTCCCTAAAGGAAAATCTCCCCCTCAGATAGTATACATCATCAATTTCTGATGTTCAAAGCATTCCAGGAGTTATTTTGTAGTTTACCTTTTTGTTGTACACACTTTCCCCTCAACCTGCCTTGCTTACTGAGTCAACATGTCTGGTCTTCATTCTTGAAACTT
Source organism: Gephyroberyx darwinii (assembly GCA_900660455.1). Classification (NCBI taxonomy): domain Eukaryota; kingdom Metazoa; phylum Chordata; class Actinopteri; order Trachichthyiformes; family Trachichthyidae; genus Gephyroberyx; species Gephyroberyx darwinii. The sequence goes on from CABFOQ010054577.1 coordinate 3,629, forward strand.
GGGTGAAAATTATTGCTTTCTGTCATTACAAACACCCCTGACGTTCTAAACTGTTCACAGCATAACAGTACACAGGTAGCTAAAACATTTGTATCCTGATGGTAATTGCTGCTGCGGTAGAACTGGAGACTTTTGCTCGAACTGTCTTGTACAGGGTGAGGGTGAGGGTTGGGGTTTGAAAAGGAATGAAGGACTTGAAAGTCCTTGATTTTTATCTTATTAAAATATACCACCCACATTTATCTGAATGCCTCAGCTCTCTGGGCCTCTGTCCATCCTAGCATATCTACAATACGATGGGGTCTTCGCAGCCAGCTCACCTGACAAGGCTGTATCCGGTCTCTTCTGTGACCAGGGTTGGCACAACGATCGATCCTTCTTCTCCTCCTTTAAGGCCCTCCTTAAACTGTTTTATCTTTAGCCCTAGTCTATACTCCAAAACACTGAGTTGTAGCTTGAGAAGAGTCATCTCAGTTAACCTGAACAATTTGGTGGTTTTTGGCTTCCGTTAAGCATGTGTTAAGGACAAGGCAGTAATGGTTAGCCGACCAGATACTATGATTAGCTGGCTAACAAGCTAACATTATGCAAACGCAAAATTGATCAGATGTATCAGTGATGCAATGATCAGTTCCCAGTCAAAAACAGCACAGAAATGAACCATGTATTTTCAGTACCGTTGAGACGGGCAAGCTGTACATTTAGAATCACAATGAGCTGTTCACAGCCGTTGTTGCGCAAAAGCTGAGGACCTCCAATATGGCCGACGGAGGGTGCGTTACATCACCTGAAGGCCCTGGATGGGCTAGCAGCACCAGCTTGGGTGACTTGCTAGGGAAAGGGTACACGAAAGCACACACCGGTCTTCCCAATCGGATACTTGTTATGGTCTGTCCAAGCTCAAGGATGGCAACCCTCCATTTCAGTCTCATTAGTTTCTCCGGTTGCATCGGTCGCCGGTCAATTTATTTATTGAACGGAAGAAAAATCTGTAGGCAATTTCCATAACTCTGCTGCTGCTTGAGTTACAGGGGAAGCCAAGACGGGGAGGAAATAAAGGCAAAATGAAAACAATGAATCTAAATGCAGCAACTGTTGGTGTTTTGTATTGATCTGTTTGTTTCATTCAGCTGAACCAAGAAAGAAAGAAAGGAAAAGAGACTTCAAAATTCATTGTTTCAAAATACTGTAGTTGTGAGCCTTTTGATAGCTGCCATGTTAATTATGTCAGGAGACACTTACTTCATTTACTTATTTCCCTCCACAAAGAAAAGTATACAAAAAATGTACAATTCCCGGTGAGAAAGAGTGTGTGTGTGTATGTGTATGAGCGAGAGTACACACATGTGCGTTTCACACACACTTTATGTGCGCGCGCACTTCGCAATTAATTTCTGTGATTTCCTACCAGTCCTTTTACAGGCTTTTTAAATGTCATCGGCTGCCATGATTGACATGCAAATTTGTGGCTGGCAGAGGGGCTAAATGGGAAGGCAGGTTGAGTGAACCAGATAAGGGCATTGTTTCCCAGCTATAGGCTTAGGGAGGCAGAGCAGAGGTTCATTGGGTATAAGGAGGAGGTTAACCCTCGCCAAGCCACACATGCTGCATTGGGGTCAGACGGCTATATCGGGCCAATATTGGATTTTCAGGGGCGGCAATCTGTTAAACCTGCAATGAAACCTGTATGGCGAGTGGATAGGGTCAAAAATAAACTCAGGAGAAGCACGTAACGTCTATATGTTCAAAAAGTCGCATGACGGACTTTGACATCAACCAGATGCAGCGCGTAACACGTAGATGACACACGTAAGAGAGGCAGACTAAGCAGCGTACGTGTTTAGACCAGGTTTGTTTGCTTGTTCTACGTGTGTGCAGTTTGCATCAGAGAGCCGCGTGGAGAAACTTGCGTCTAGGAAGCTTGCGTCTGACTTGCATCTGTTATGAAGCCGCTAGATGGCGCTCTGAGATACAGGCTGTTTTATGGAAAAACAAGGATCTTGTCGAAAAATGAAACGTATCAGTGTAAAACTAGTATCAAGATGGTGTCTTTATTCTCCGCGATATTAGTTTAAAAGAAACTTCAGTATGTAATGGGTTTTGTATTAGTTTGGCTGCTTGCATGTGTCTTCGTGTATCATGGTCCTACTTTTATAAAACTTTATTTTACACTGTACGAAAGAGCTTTCCTCCCTTTTCCACTATCATATGAATGCTGATCTGGCATCAACCAATTCTGGTCTGCTGGTCTTTCATCTTCATTCAATAGAGTTGATACTCCTACATTGAGCTCCATAAACTCTCCATACAAATTGTCTTGTACAATCAAGTCTATTCAGTTCTATTTGAATTAGTATCATCTTTAAGGCTACATATTTCTTTCTTGCTGGTAAGCCGAGACAATTGTCCTTATCTGCTCCTATGAGCCTCATCAGCTCCTATGAGCTTCTGAAGTCTGTCTTCTAATGCCTTTTCAGTGGGCTTTAGCGCCCTCTCAAGCTATTCTGTGGCATAAATGCATAACCTAAATGCATAAACTGCTTGCAATTTCAAAACTCTTCAAACCTAAGTTTCCAATAAAAACTGCTGCACAGCAATTACCATGGAAGTGCAAAGACTATCCAACATTGACTTTACTTGCTTAGCAAAGCTCTGACCTTTAGTTGTCTAGCAGCTGCATCAGATTCATTTTAGCTTTCTTTCTTGATAATTTTCTTTCATTTACTGGTTGATTCTGCGCAAAATAATCATCTCTTTCCATTTCAGCATCTGTATTTTTGCCGATTTTTGCATGGTCATTCAACTCGTTTGCCCTTGCATAAGTTTGATCTTTTCAATTAAAGGGAATGTATTATATGTGTATAAAAAAACTATAGAAATGGCTAATAATATATAATAATCAACAAATATGACTACAGCACAATTTAACTATTCAATACTTAAATGATCACCATGTCCATTGTTTCAAAAATGGAAAATCTCAAACATCTTTTCTCTTTGGCTATTATACTATGATCTAAATGCTGTTTCAGAGCCTTTTTCACCCTGAAAAGAATAGAAATATATTTATCTGGGTGTAAATGGTCAAATTTAAAAAGCTAACAGCAGCTTCAATCCAAAAATATCAGTATTGACATCAGCCTTCAAAAACCCAGAGCGACCCTACAATAATACATGGTGGGAATTAACAGTCAGGGTTTGCCTTTGATTCTGGCCACAAACACACACAATTAGATGGATGCATATGCAAGAGCAGACAAGCGCATACACACACACCAGCACACACACACACACACACACACACACACACACACACAGAATGAAATGTCTTTCGCTTTTAGTTGTCCCTAAAAGTGCCCGTTCGATAGCAGATGTTTAGAGCAGAGCTCGGCTGAGAGGCTTTTCATTGATCCGACTGGCGCGTCTTGAAAGAAAGTAGAAATATGTTGATGTTGGCTTCAGAGGGGAAGACAGAAAAGGGGGGAACAAGCAGAAATGGATAAAAGTAGCCTGTCCTGAATGGCTGTAAAGGAGAGCAGGCGGCCACTGTAAAAGGGTCGGTTTACTCCGTCTGCAGGACATCGAAATCCTCCATTAGTTGCCTGCCTAGGGTCTTTGATTTCCAAAAAGAGTAAATACAGAATGAAAAATACTTTTAAAAGGGGAATGCTGCCAGATAGTTCACCTTTGTTACTCCACAAGTGTCCCTTCAGTATTAGTGAGCTTGGCCAGTGCTTTCCCAAAGCCAGGGACAAGAGACTGACTGTACTTTTTCGACAAAAAGGTACCATGACGGCCATCTTCTCCATCTTTAACATCTCATTTGCTATGGAGCTGCATATCAGCGTGACATCAGAGATCTGCTTTCTTGTTTCTGGCTATGATAGAGAGTGTTGAACTAATAAAAGCCAAACCTATATAGGGTACGTGAAGGATATTTTCAGATTCAAAACAAACTCTTCCCCTAATTATGTGACCGGTGTCTTTACATCAGCACTGCTCAATGTTATCAGAGATCTAAAGCAGTTATCAAGTTATTGACTGAAGTATAATGCAATATGAAGCTGGGAAAAACACATCAACATAGAAGAAATCTATGTGACTATGAGCCAATTTATGTGAATTTTAAGTGAAGATAATATTTGAAGTGAATGTGATATTTTTTGCTTGAACTCTATTTTACATTTGAACCCACACTCGAGCTCCCTCCAAGGCCACAGCCCCCCCATTTAGAATCGTTGTTATTCACTTTAAACGTGCGCAGCGCTTCAGATTCATCAGCAGTATGCAAGTCTGGACATTTTATTTATGTCAGAATTTCAAATGATTCCAGAAAACATGTTTTTTTTCTAGTCCCTGGCGAGTGGATTTGGTTACTGTATGTGTCGTAACACTGCCTCGCTGCCATTGTCAATAGAGCTGCACCATTCATTTTAATAGCCGAGCACTATAAAAGGTACGTTCAGAAGTCAATGCCATCTCGTCTTTTCAGCTCACCAAAGCCACGCAGCACAAAAGAAAGACAAATCTGAATGTTACATCATAATCCCCAGTTCAGAAACTTTCACAATGTGACTCCAGTCCATCTCTTTGTACAAGTTGCCCGTGTCCTCTGCCTCGCATGGGCGGCAGTTTTACCTCTGACATCTCCCTCAGGAGTTGTCCATCTCTCTCTCTGACAGGGTTAATGAGACGGCGGCGCTGGGGCCACCCGCCGCTCTACTGTCCCTTATTTATGCTAAATCTTAATGTACTCAGTGTGCCTGGGCATTATTTAATACTGTGCCCTTGGGCTGCTGCTGCTTCTTTATTCAATTCACTGATGTGGCAGGAGGTCAGGGATTGTACTGTGCTTCTGAGTCACGCAGCAAGCTTGGAGAGAAACACTCCTCCATCACCTCCTCCTTCCTTTGCTCTCCTCCGTCCTCCTCCCTCGCTTCCCTCTCCATTTTAGCCCTCCCTTCGTTCAGATAGAAGCCGATAAGGCGTGATTAATGAGGGCCTGCTCCTCGCCAAGAATGAGAACATCTGTCCGCCATTTATTCTTTTTTTTTTTTTTATTCTTTCATTCGGGGAGGTTTGAGTGAGTGTGTGCGCGACCACCTGTACGCCATCCCTGCAGACGTCGCTTGGGACAGGCTCGCAACAACCCAAGTTCAATGAGATGCAACATGTGACAAATGGCCTACAATGGAGCTGTCAGAGGAAGGGATGGTATTGAAAAAAAATCCACTTTGTCTGGGGTCTTTTGGGGGTCTTTCAGCTGTGTTGATGCCAGATGCTAATATTGGTCACAGATTATGGTTTGCTGCATTTACACTAAAACCCGTACTACTGTCCAAAGTAATGTAGCCAGTCAGCTTCGTTTCCTTACATAAAGAACTGCTGGGTGTGTTATGTCAGAGCCTATTCAGACAATGATAAATAGTTTTCTTGTATTTCTTGTTGTGTGTCAGTTGGCCTTGGCTGAAATAGTCAGTCAGTTTCGAATACCTCCAGGTCATTTGAGAAAGCCTTCCATTTTCAGTGAGCCGTATCCTTGAAAAATGCTGCATGCCTTTTCTTCCCCGACAACGCAAAGAATATCCAAGTATACCGTGCTCCCCCCCCTCTATATTGCCTTGTTGTTTGCAATTGGCATCCTCCCCTTTGCTTTCACTTGAAAATGTCCCCTCCTGGAAATGAGAGGTGTGAATCACTGTGCATGTCTGGCTCCAACGTGCCCACTGTGTCACATCAGCCTGAATTTTTTACAACGTGGAAAGGAAAGCACCAGAACCGTTGACACTGTTAGTCAACCACTCATATCCATTTTTAATGAGCTCTCAGCCGTGATATAGTGTAATTTCACCTCCAGGACACGGTGACACGATTTACTGCTAACGAGAAACAGCACAGCGCCGGCCAAATTCTTCCCAATTGCAACGTTTCTGAAATTCACGGGTTTATGACTCGGACAGGGTGTTGTGTGTGTGAGTGTGTCTTATTGTTGTGTTCCTGTTATGTCTTTGAAGCAAGCTTTTTGTTTAAGCACACTAACATATGTTCAAACAGATGAAAACCAAGCACAGGCCATAGCCGTGTCACTTCGAATGACCAGGAGGTTTGTAAGTGGAGATGAACAGGTGGTGCTGATTCCTTCAACCAGTCTGCTTCAATAAAGCGTTCATCTAGATCAGTAGTGTCCAATCATGTGCCATGGAGGGCCGTGACAACAATGCGACAGCACTATAATACACTAAACGAAATATAATATAGTTCATATATTACTGAATATAGTTCAGTAATATAGTTCAATAATACAAAAAATATTACGAAAATGTTTGAATCTGAATCAAACAAGCCACTTGATTTAATGTAACAGTGCTTCCCAAATGCAGAACCCTAAATAGCAACCTGATTGGATACAGAACAGCCAATCACGATTACTTTCTCCAAGTCTGTGATTGGCTGGTTTTGTGGCACATTGTAACGCTGGGCCAAGCTGAGCGAGCATGCAGGCAGAGTTGAGTGCGCACAGGACAGACTTTTGTTTTCTCAGATGAATATGTTCTCTTCAAAATATAATTTATGTACTTGCAAAAGTCCCACTGTGCGGTCAGGAAAGTGGCACAAAAATAGTTAAAGAATGATAATGGGTGAATGAATGTGAAAGGGAATGAATAAAGTGCAGGGCAATGAATGAATGTGAAAGGGAATGAATAAAGTGCAGTGTGCTAGGTGATAAGTAGTGAGGTTCTCAGTTGAGTTGTCCTCAGTTGTAGAGGGGGAGGGGAGGCGTTAAAAAGTCTGATGGCGGCCGGCAGGAAAGACTTCCTGTAGCGCTCTCTGTCACACCGTGGTGGGATCAGTCTATGGCTGAATAAGCTCCGCTGCTTCATAACCATGTCATGGAGGGGGTGGGAAACATTATCCATGATGGCCAGCAGTTTGGCCAGCATCCTTTTCTCTGCCCACAACAGAGCCAGCCTTCCTGATCAGTTTGTTCAGCCTGTTGGTATCCTTGGGCCCGGTGTTAGTGCCCCAACACACCACCGCAAAGAAGATGACACTGGCCACAACCGACTGGTAGAACATATGCAGCAGAGAACTGCATATGTTGAAGAACCTAATGCCAAAATCTAATGAACCCCGGTCATACCCACACCCTTTCACCAAAAAAGGCCGGTAAGCAACTGGGACACAGCCGACAACAATAATGAGGAGAATAATGATAATCTATGACCTCTATCGACGCCAACGACATCGATCTAGTATAAAGAGGTGTTTGTGAACCCTTGGGAATTGCCTGGTTTCCTGCAGTTAAGTGTCATAATAATAGATACACACACAATCTGAATAAACTGATAAGACATTATTGATGACAGTATTTGAGCATTCACAGTCTTGGATGAAAAAGTATGTGAACCTTTAGACGTAGAAACAGGTAGAACCTCTTTTAGCAGCAATAACCTCAACCGGACATTTCCTGTAGTTGCGAATCAGACCTGCACAGTTAAGAGGTATTTTGGACGCTTTACATAGTGTAACAGTGGCTATTAGCTTAGCATTAGGTACCACTTGCAGATACATTTGCTCACCGGTTTGCCATCAATGATAGTTGGGACTCGATTCTTGTTCAAAACAAGCCTTCTCTTGAAGCCCATTTCCACCGCCATGGTGTAGGAGAACACTGTGGACGCCGCAGACAAAAATCCGCCTGCATGGCTGTCCACCAGCCTGAGGAACTGCATCCACTGCGGGTAAGTGACAGGAGTGTCAGAGGTTTGCACAATAGTGACTGATACAATTTGGAATTCTTTATTCCCTCAATGATTGAAGCTGCTCAGGCCCTGAGGCAGCAAAGCAGCCCCAAACCATGATGCTCCCTCCATCATGCTTCACGGTTGGGATGAGAATCTGGTGTTGATATGCAAACGTAAGTCTTTGTATCAAAAAGTTCAACTTTTTGATACGAGCCTTGACACACAGAACATCTAGTAACATCTGTTGTGGAACATCCAGGTGGTCTTTACTAAGCTTGAGGCCTGCAGATTATCAGCTGGTAAACTAGAGTTCTTTGTCACCTCCTTGAGATTCGTGTGGGGCTCTTGCAGTGATCTTTGCAGGACACCCACTCCTAGGGAGAGTAGCAATGGTGCTGAATTTCTTCCATTTGTTATCTGCCTGACTGTTGACTGATGGAGGCCCAAGTCTTTCGAGATGCTCTTGTAGCCCTTTTCCAGCCCTATGAGCCTCAACAACTCTTTTTCTTAGGTCCTCCGAAATCTTGTTTGATCAAGGCATGTTTCACTTCAACAGATCTCTGCTGGTAACCAAACCTTGTGTTTTTTTTTGATAGGGTAGAGCACCTCTAACCCACACCTGAATCATCACATTGATTGGATTACATGACTCCAATTACCCCTTTCACAGAAGTCATTATCCTAGAGGTTCACATAGTTTTTCCCCCCAGCCTGGACTGTGAATGCCTAAACAAATCTTCAATAAAGACATGAAAAAGAAGAATTGTTTGTGTTATTTGTTTATTCAGATTGGGTTTATCTATTGTTATGACTTAAATGAAGATCAGGCCACAATGTAGGACCAATTAATGCTGAATTCCAGGTAATTCCAAAGGGTTCATAAACATTTTCTCATAACTGTATTTCACCATGCTAAAAACTGGAATAATAATATGGCTTTGTCATTTGCTTTTGTGACTTGAGAACAAGGCTTTTTTTGCCTTTGTGGCTGACTTTCTCACTTGTAGCACCATCCTCCATCATTGAGAAAATTAGATGGGGGGTGGGGCACCTGGCCAAGAACTTGCTGAGACTTTTTAAGGACCCTTGCATATCCTTGCGCCGTAACATCATGCAGGTCTATCCAAATTTCAAACCACAAAAATAATTTCCTTATCATTCGCTACTTGCTTTCACATGGCAGATGGCTGCTAACAGGTCTACCAAAGGCCCATCTTTGAAGGGCCCACGATGGAGCGAGGCTTTTATACCTCCAAGGATTTCCTCCCTCTGCTCGCCAAGGCCAGCAAAACTGATAAACACTTATGCCAGAAAGGACGGGATGTTAAGAAGGGCTGGAGGGCGGGGGGCTGCAGGGGGTTGCGGGAAGGTGAGATACGCATTCAAACTTTTAAGAGCAAAACGCAGCCTCAAAAAGCATTCCTGAGCAACTACTAGTTGGCATTACTAAGTGACTCTCCCTCTCTCTCTCTCACTTCGTGTCGACTGTTGAATAACCTTGTGCCACATGGAGAGTAGAGGAAAAGCAAACACATTTGGAGAGTGAGTGGGTGG
>CABFOQ010054580.1:4831-15171 GCA_900660455.1 Gephyroberyx darwinii
TTTTTATATACTAGATGTGTGATTCATGTGTACCTACCATGTTGGAATGTGCCTCGTCCAAAACATTTCATTGTACAGTATGACTGTAAGTGATGCTGCACATTTGACAATAAATGACTTGAACTTGAACTTGAACAAGAGGAAGCATATTTATTGAAATGTGTAGTGTAGTGTACACACTAACATTAACACACAGGACATGCTTCATTTGACTTTTATTTGACTTTATTCAAGTAGTATCTGACCCCACTGAGATAACAAAACTAGTTGTTTTTTTTCAAGGCAGACCTGGCCAAGAAAGCAGACAAACAACATACAAAAATGTACAAAAGGAAGATAAAATCCAAGCCACATAGAAGATAGTATAGTGGCTTCTATTACTTTAAAACAAACTTTTAGCCACTGCCCTAACAGGAGTGAAATACAGTCACATCAACGCACTGTGCACAACAAATGCACCTGTTTCCTTTGCTTGTAATATCACCGTACCTGTAGACTCTCAGGCTCCGGAGAATTGATGAATAACAAAAAGGCAAACAAAGGTATTCGAATGGCTGTGTAGTTGTGTGTATGTGTAAGTGTCAAGAGGGTGTATCAAAAAAGGCGATTCAAAAATGTTTCAATGTCAAACAAACAAACAAAAGGGTTCAGTACAATATACTGTGTTGTGATACGCAATGTGTAAAAATCAAAGGGGCTTTAACTTGATTTGTCTTCAGTCTGTTGTTTCCATCAGCAAACAGATTTTGCTGATTGGCCTTTGCAGGACATTAGTCTTTGTCTTGACGAGGACACTACACACAAAGGCCTTGGTGTCTGGTAATGTCTTTACTATGTGTCCCATTAGCCACGAATTTCGGGGAGCCGTGTCATCCACTATAACAACCAGATCACCAGGTGTTGTGGAAAATTGAACTTACACCTCTATACATGCATATATACATGTGCATATATGGACTACAGATGTACTGACTCTCCCTTGAGAATATCTGTGTGAGTAGAATGGTCTCCTCTCTGTAACCTTTGGGCCATAACGTCACATGCCCAGAGGCCCTTGTCACCGTGGCTCCAGAAAGTCTGTTTATCTATGGATGTTCTGGACGAGGACACAACATATGATGCCTTCACGGTCCTTCTATCTCCTTTTGTCAAACTGTTCCAATGTCAGCACATTCTGTCGTCCTTCTGACGTCCTTGACTGGTACTTAAAGACCAGTGCTAACCCTCTTTTCTTTGAAGAAATGTATGTTGCCTATGTGCGGTGTACACCTCTTCCTCTCGAGATCCCTTTTTGTAATAAATATATATTCAAATAAGACGAACGTCAGACTCAAGAACCTTTCTACATCACCAGGCGAGAAGTTCCTTTTTGCATGATTCCATTTGCTTCTCTCCTGCATAAGTGGCAGGTATTCTCTGATCCATCTTCTCCTGCTTCCGTCTTCTTTTGCAGTACAGGTTGGTTTTCTGGAAAAGTCCAGGTGGCATGACTGTTCCCTTTCATCTGAAGCAGATGGTTCGGAATGAGGGCTTCTAGATCGTTGGGATCACTGGAGACAGATGTGATCGGTCTGTCGTTCATGATCAACTCGACTTCACACATAGCGGTCTGTAGACATTCGTCATCTGGAGATGTGGGAATTGTTCGGGATGATCACGGGGTGTTTCAGCTCCACTGGCATAGCAGCTTTACCTAGTCGTCCACCAATTCTGAGAACTCAATTCTCCAGAACTGGATCCATCTTCATGATTGAGCTTCTTTTGGCACAGCTCTTGAACTTCCTTCAAAGGACTGAGTTCTTCTTTTAAGTGTTACCTTTGCACATAGCAGATTAAACCTTTCTCTGCTTCTTCCAAGTCCTCCACAGAGAGGCATTGGGCTCCAAGTGTTAATTTGAATTTATCCATCTGTTCTTGCACAGTGTCAGCTTGTTTGACAATTGCTTTTCTCTTTATACTCAACTGTCTGAGCATTTCCTTTAGCTTGAGCATCCATTGTTCCACTTTGAAAAGTATTCAAATCAATTTGCTCATGGGTGGCTTTTCTTCCACACCGGCGCTGTGGACAGTAGCCTCTTTTTGAACTTCTGGATTGTCTGAAGAAAGGGTGCTGACCTTGACTGGGATCTTTGGCCATACTGCTTCAGACTTCAACAGGAAATCAGGACCATTCAGCCATCGCTTGGTGCTCAAGAAAGCATCCACGTTCAATCCTTTTGAGGCGTCATCCGCTCTGGATTTTGTTTAGAGCTCACATATCTCCATTGTGATGGATTGGAGAGATCTCGGATCACAGGTATTCTGTTTGCAACAAGCGTTTGGAATCGCCTTGTTTCGTTGTTAAGGTACTCTTCTTGTGACTGGTTGACTCTTCATATTGATCTGAAAGGTCACTGTTGAGGGATGTGCCTTGATCTTGTCATCTTGACTATTTATGACTTGCCAGGGTTCCATGGGTTTTGAGATGTTCACTCCAATCAACAGTTCAACCTCAGCATCGATTCCTTCAAGTAGGACCATTGTCTGATATCCCTTGGAGTCAAGATACTGTCCTTTGTGAGTGGTATTTTTCTTTGGGTATACACCTTTGGCAGTGAAATGAATTGGTCACCTTCAACGTTGGCTACTTCCAGTCCAGTGACTTCATAGCATGAAACTGGCTTCTCCTGACCCATCGTTCTCAAAAGGATGTCTGTCTGCCTTTTGCATGCAAGTGTTTCATGAATCTCTCTGTGCAAAATGTGGCTGAACTGCCTGGGTCTAGGAAGGCATAGGTGGTTACAGTCTTGTCACTCTTTGCAAGTTTTACTTACTGGAACAATAGCGAGCACACACTTTACCAGCCCCGGTATCTTCTCTGGTGTCCATAGAAACAAGTGCACTACTGACAAGGGTTTCTTCCTGCTTTGCTGCAGTGCTACTCATTTGTGTACTGTCTTTCTTCTGTATTTCCACATGAAATAAGGTTGGATGCCTTTTCTGACATGTCATTCACTTTTTACAGTGTTTACTGAGGTGTCCTTTGGTCAGACATCCAAAGCATAAGCCATTAGATTTTACAAAATTGACTTTCACTTCATGTGGTTGTGCTTTCAGTCGCTGGCATGCAAACAAGGAATGTTCTGTACAGTAAACGCATTGGTCATTTGACACATTGATCTCCGGCCTTATTTCCTTTTCAGGTGTGCTGCCAGACATCGCTTTCATAGTGCTAGCAGAGCTCCTTGCCCTGATGTGCTTGAACTCTTTGGTGGTCTTTGGTAATACTTTTCTTGCAACTACAGGGTCTTGAATGTCCCCATACCAAAGATCTGACACTATGGCGGCTTGCTTTTCAATGAATAGAACAAGATTAATGAATTTAGCTCTGCCTTGTCTTTCATGTATATCACTGGCCATGGACCTCCATTTCCCCCTATACTTGTAGGGGAGCTTTAAGACAATAAGCCTGATGTTTGATGGACTATCAAGCTCTTCCAGATATTTCAAGTCTTGCATGGCGTTGTGACATCCTCGAAGATAGAGTCCATAGGCTTGCAATGATTTTCCATGCTTGGCCAGTTCAAGGCTCAATAAATAAAGTTCAATAAAAATGGGAATGAGCAAATAGCAAATGATCCCAACGACTCACAGACTGGAAGAAACCTTGATGAAAAGAAACGTGATCTTTGTTTGGCCTTGTTTGCCCTGATCTTTATTAACTTGCCAAGTTAAACAGTTTTCAGCTTAGTTTCACCTTGACTTGAGCATGTAAGGATGGATGTGATGGAAGGTCCTGTATCAAATTAGATGTTTGCCCCTTTGGCAGACACCTTCCTGAGGAGTCCAAAATGCTCCTCACTGCTGATTTCAGGAGTATTTTGGTAGATTTAAGGCTGGGATATCATCTATTCTCTGTTAGCTAACGTCGCTCAACACAAAAACACAAACAACCAGATTCATTCTAAGAAGGTTTGACAGACACAATCTCTGTGAACGCAACCCTACATTCAAAGACCACAGAACCGTAAACAGAGATACCGTAGCTTCTAAGATGCTAACAGTTAGGAAACTGGTGTTTTCATGCACGGTTAGTGGTGACACCGGTAACAACAGCGCTGGACTGACCTGGTCGGCGTATTTGAGTTTGAGACAGGCGATGACCTGGCCCTCCAGCTCACTGTCCTCGCTGGCCTTGTTCAGGATGGACTGGCAGAACTTGGGGATGTCGGCCCGACAAGCCTTCCTCAACACCGGGTTCAACCTGTAGTCTGGATGGGGGTGAGGATCAGTTAGTCAGCTGAAACAGGGGTTCTGGTCTGGTTCAGGTGTGTGTGTAACTGTTGTAATGTAACTGGTATTTGTTATTGTCACTGTATTCCACTCTCCACTAAAAACATTGCTGCCCGTCTCAAGTTTACCAAAGACCACCTGATGTTCCACAAAGTTACTGGAACAATGTTATGTGGACTGATGAGGGCACTAATCCTGAAGCCAGCTGTTCATGCAAGACATCCCATAATATCAATGAACTGAAACAGATCTGTAAGGAGGAACCGTTGTGCAGGTCTGATCAGCAACTACAGGAAATGTTTGGTTGAGGTTCAAGATTCAGAGGTTTATTTGTCACATACAAATATATAGCAGTACAAAAGTGCAGTGAAATGCACTTTCTGAAATGGTTCTTGCTGCTAAAGGAGGTTCTACCAGGTACTAAATCTAAAGGAGGTTACACCAGTTACTAAATCTAAAGGAGGTTCCACCAGGTACTAAATCTAAAGGAGGTTACACCAGTTACTAAATCTAAAGGAGGTTACACCAGTTACTAAATCTAAAGGAGGTTCCACCTGGTACTAAATCTATCGGAGGTTCCACCAGGTACTAAATCTAAAGGAGGTTCCACCAGGTGCTGAATCTCATGGTTCACATACTTTTTCCAATCTAAGCTGTTAACATTTGCACAATATGTGCAGTAACATGTAAAAATACACATTTTTAGTTCATTTGTTGAATCACATTGTGTTTATATGTGTGTGTTATATTGTGTTCATCTATTTTTTATGACTTAGATGAAGATCAGAGACATTCATACAGGAATGCAGCAAATTCAAAAGGGTTCACAAACTTCTCCTGAAATGTCACGACCTCTAATATCTGGATTTAAGACATTCGTATACCTTTTAAGGCCTTAAACTAAACCTTATTTTGAGAGTAATAAATGTATTTGAATTTATTTTGAGAGTTTAAGATGAGTGTACCAGTGTTCTGGGTGATCTGTCGCTTGGTGATCATCTGTTTACACTTGGGATCCATCAGCTCGCTGTTCTTGTTCTGTTTCAGACACTGAAGGACATTCCTGGCATCGGCCTCAGTACAGAACCGCTGGATGGAGAGACAGACAGAGGGACAGACAGGTAGAGAGACAGACAGACAGAGAGACAGACAGACAGAGAGACAGACAAGCAGAGAGACAGACAGGCAGAGAGAGACACACAGAGAATTTATAACCACCTTTATTTTCACAGATCGATGAACAAATATAAACCACAATCAAGTCATGTAAGTCAAACCCTCAGCCAGTTATATTAATAAAGGAAAATGACTAAACCTGCACTATAAAATAAACCCAACCAATTAAAGACGAAGGGGCTCCCTCGTCATCATCAGTACACAGGATCCCATTGATCCCACCAGCTTGTAGAAGGAGAACTGAACCTGAAGCCTCTCCACCACCAGACCAGCATGTTTCCTCCTCAACTGAGCCTCCCTAACCTCTTCCTGCTCCTCCAGGTAGCTAGCTTGGCCTGAAGCAGGTCCACCTTCCTCTTCTGACACGTGACACATCGTCCTCAGGTCCTTCTGATATTTCTTAAGGATTTATTAAATTCCATGACTTCCCCTGGAATACACGTCTCCAAATTCCATGATATTCCAGGAAATCCATGACCCCTGTCACAAAGAACACCCTCCACTCACCCTTTTCCCTACCCCCTCTCCTCCTTCTCCCTCTCCCTCTCCTCCTTCTCCTCCCTCCTCCTCACCTTGATCATCTGCTTGCAGACTCTCATCAGCTGGTAGTCCAGCTCAGGGTCGCTCATCTCAACCTCCTGCAGCCTGAAGATCCGCTGGTGGCAACGTTGACTCAGCTGCTTCTTCTGCTCCTTCAGACACTCGATCATCTGAGGAGGAGGGGGGAGAAGGAAGGAGGTTACCAAACCACCTGGTGATGCTGAACATCCCTACTGGAGAATCAGGGAGGTTTCCTACCTGGGCGTTACCAAAGGCCACGCTGGAGCAGAGACGACTGATGTCGGACTTACAGGAGTCATACAACTCCGGTTCTAGACGAATATCCTCCGACTGGGGGAAGGGAGGAGAGGAGGTCCAAAAATCATTTAAGTTACTGATTGACTACTCTACTAATTACTATCTGGTACATGTATTTGTTAGTATGTATTATATACTACTCATTGCCTATCACATGCACCAGTTAGTATCCATATATACACACAGACGTGGACAAATTTGTTGGTATCCTTCCACGAAAAAAAAAGAACACACAATTTTCTCTGAAATAACTTGAAACTAACAATACACAATACACATACATGCAGTAAAATTGTTTTTCTGCACACCCCTGACTAGATACACATACCATCACCCCACACACATGCACATGCAGCTCAGGGCAGGGGGCAGAGCGCAGCCTTCGAACGGCACGCCTGGAGCAGTTTTGGTGTTAAGTGCCTTGCTCAAGGGCACTTTGGCAGTGTTGGTGGGCACCGTAGCTGTGACACCAGTCATTTTTTCAATCACCAGCTCACAGCTGGAATACACCCTCCTGGTGGTGCCTGGGATCGAACCAACGACCCTCCGGTGATTGAGATTTCATTATACCCTGCAGAGATTCAAGCGCTCCATGCCAGACGCAGCAAAGCAGCCCCAAAACATAACAGCCTCCTCCATGTTTCACAGTAGGTATGGTGTTCTTTTCTGTGAACGTAGAGCTGATGTGACTTGCCAAAAAGCTCCATAGGACATTCTCCCAGAAGCACTGTGGCTTGTCAATATGCATTTTAGCAAATTCCAGTCTGGCTTTTTTATGTTTTTCTTTCAAAGGTGGAGTCCTCCTGCGTCTTCTTCCATAGAGCCCACTGTCACTCAAAAAGCAACGGATGGTGCGATCAGACACTGATGTACCTTGACCTTGGACTTCAGCTTGTACCTCTTTGGAAGTTGTCCTTGGCTCTTTTTCTACCATTCACACTATCCTTCTGTTCAATCTGGGGTTGATGTTCCTCTTGCGGCCACGTCCAGGGAGGTTGGCTACAGTCCCATGGACCTTAGACTTCTTAATAATATTTGCAACTGTAGTCACAGGAACATCAAGCTGCTGGGAGATGGCCTTATGGCCTTTACCTTTAACATGCTTGTCTAGAATTCTCTTTCTGATCTCCTCAGACAACTTTTGCTTTCTCTGGTCCATGTTCAGTGTGATGCACACGATGAGACCAAACAGCAGAGTGACTACTTTGAAATATCACTATAATCCAATTATTTATAATCTTTTCTAAGGGGTACCAACAAATCTGTCCAGGCCATTTTAGAATATCTTTGTAGAATAAGCAATAATTTATCTATTTTCACAGTTTCTATTCTTTACTCTATGACATACCAAAGGCATTCAGGTGTACATCAGAAAATTACTTTTCAGGAGGAATGAAGCATTGTTTCAATGAGCTGTAAGGGTACCAGCAAATGTGTCCACTTTTGTATATATATCTCAGAATCGGCTTTATTGCCAAGTATGTTTTCGCATACAAGGAATTTGATATTACTGATTATCTCTCATCTTTACTGATTACAGGGTTCCCACTGTCAACGGCTTTCCCATGACTTTCCAGAACTAAGTAAAAATACATTCTGATATTGCTGGACTGTGCTATGGTGTAGCCATGGATGCTAGCTACAGACATAAAGAAGGAGTCACCCTAGTTAGTTTGTGGTGTATCCGCTGTCTAGTATTTACACTAGTTGACTCGATGTTAACTAGTTAACTAGCTTTTACCATCTCTAACTCCTCCACTCGGAGCTGTTTACGACACTTCAGGGAAACTCGCTGTTCCCTCGCCTCCTGTAGGGTGTCGTTCCTCACAGTGGTGCTGAGACAGATAACTACATCCACCCTGGAGAGGAGGAGAGGAGGAGTAGAGGGGAGAGGAGAGGAAAGAAAAGGAAAGGAGAGAAACAAGAGAAAAGGTTGAGATAAACCACCGAGAAGATCAGAGTACACACACTAACCAGTAGCGTGGTACACAACACCAGCACTGTATCACATCTTATCGCATCGCAATGCAACGCATCGCATCATATCGCATCGCTACATATTGCATCACATAGGGTTAACACATATCACTACACATCGTATCACATATCGTATCACTACGTATCGTATCACTACGTATCGTATCACTACGTATCGTATCACTACGTATCGTATCACTATCGTATCACTATCGTATCACTACGTATCATATCACTACGTATCGTATCACTACGTATCGTATCACTACGTATCATATCACTACGCATCGTATCACTACGTATCATATCACTACGTATCGTATCACTACGTATCGTATCACTATCGTATCACTATCGTATCACTACGTATCATATCACTACGCATCGTATCACTACGTATCGTATCACTACGTATCGTATCACTACGTATCGTATCACTATGTATCGTATCACTATGTATCGTATCACTACGTATCGTATCACTATGTATCACTATGTATCGTATCACTACGTATCGTATCACTATGTATCGTATCACTATGTATCGTATCACTATGTATCGTATCACTACGTATCGTATCACTATGTATTGTATCACTATGTATCGTATCACTATGTATCGTATCACTACGTATCATATCACTATCGTATCACTACGTATCGTATCACTACATATCGTATCACTATCGTATCACTACGTATCGTATCACTACGTATCGTATCACTATCGTATCACTACATATCGTATCACTACATATCGTATCACTATCGTATCACTACTATCGTATCACTATCGTATCACTATGTATCGTATCACTACTATCATATCACTACATATCGTATCACTATCGTATCACTACGTATCATATCACTATCGTATCACTACGTATCGTATCACTACTATCGTATCACTACGTATCGTATCACTACGTATTGTATCACGACGTATCGTATCACTATCGTATCACGACGTATCGTATCACTACGTATCGTATCACTATCGTATCGTGTATCGCATCGTATCACTACGTATCGTATCACTATCGTATCACTACATATCGTATCACTACGTATCGTATCACTACATATCGTATCACTACATATCGTATCACTATCGTATCACTATCGTATCACTATCGTATCACTATGTATCGTATCACTACTATCATATCACTACATATCGTATCACTACATATCGTATCACTACATATCGTATCACTACATATCGTATCACTACGTATCGTACCACTATCGTATCACTATCGTATCGTGTATCGCATCGTATCACTACGTATCGTATCACTATCGTATCACTACATATCGTATCACTACGTATCGTATCACTATCGTATCACTACGTATCACTACATATCGTATCACTACATATCGTATCACTACATATCATATCACTACGTATCGTATCACTATCGTATCGTGTATCGCATCACATCGTATCGTGTATCGCACGAGTTGAGTTCAATTGAAATCACTCAATCATTATTGATAAAACACCCTGAACAAACCGATTTGTCACAAAGCATCAATCCAATCCAGTGTGTGACTCATCACATCAAAGTCTCAGGTTTCTGGATATTTCAGTGGAACTTTAACTCACTTCTTCTTGATGTTGGGACACAACTTGAGGACGTCCTCCTTACAGGCCATCTTAAACTTATAGGAGAATCTGAAGTCTTTCATTTGAACCTGCAGCCGAGGACAGGAAGGAAGGTTACATCATATTATTGTGTGTACATATACAGACAGGTGACACAGTAAAGGAAAAACCAACATCAAGTGTCTTAGTAAGGTGTTGGTCACCAGGAGCCACCAGAACAGCTTCAATGCTCCACATAGATTAGACATAGACAGACAGAAAGAGAGAGCGAGAGAGAGACATAAAGAGAGAGACAGAGAGAAAGAAAGAGAGAGAGACATAAGCCTCTTTCAGACAGACACCTCAGATATTCTCCAGAGAATCAGGAGTTTCCCCTTCCACACATCCAGCACACCACCGTTCACAACAACAGAAGATACCCCGGTTAGTTCAGGCAAGAGGC
>CABFOQ010054581.1:0-43148 GCA_900660455.1 Gephyroberyx darwinii
TGCACGAGAGAAGTTTTCAAGGGGTTTAAAAAAATCCTCCCCTGCATGGTTTTGGCCACAGTAGTTGATTAACTGTGAGAGCCGCGGCTCCAACGCGGCGCGCAGCCCTCCCTCTACTCCCCTCGATTCCTTCCCTTCCTTTCCTTGGCTTCTTTCCTTTCCGTCTTTCTTTTCTTCCTCTCCGTCTTTCCTTTTTTTCTGTCTTCCTCTCCAGTCCGCTGCTCTGTGGTGCTGAATCACTACTGAACCTCCAGGCTACAGCAGCGCCAGTCAAGGTCTTCAATGAATGCTTGGCTTTCACTGCGCTCAATTATTTCTCAATGTACAGAGATGGATAGAGACAGACAGGAAGTTCAGCCTCCATCCTCCACCCCACAAGGGACACGCACACACACACACACACACACACACACACACACACACACTCACTCTCTCTCTCTTCTACCCAACCACCTCATCAAACAACAGCCTTGTTTTCCCATTTCACTGAGATAGGACAATAAAGAAATTAATTAATTACTTTCTCTCACTCACTATTTTTCTTGTGTATATTGAAATATCAGCCCCCCCCCTCCAGGTAAACACATGAGTAATGAATGTGCTCTGGGTTAGCAGATGTTTAAACAGGAAAAGGGCCCAAACATTTCAAAGGGCCCACATGCATGCACTTGACCTTTCATGATGGAAGTAATGAAGGGCGAGAACGACAGATAAATGTCACACTAAGCCCCAGTAAATGAGCTAATAAAGGCCTCTGTGTGTGTGTGTGTGTGTGTGTGTGTGTGTGCGTGTGCGCGCGCGCGTTTTGTCCATTCAGCAAAGCAAAATATCAAAGGACATTTAATGGTATCAATACATCTCACAAACAGCTCAGAGAATAGAAAAAACAAAAACAAATGATGTGACCTTTGGTATATCTATGGAATGTAGTGGGTTGGAGTTTTAGTACTACAAACATTTCTAAGAGACAGAAATAATCTCATTGGTTCAGTTAAACCTCAGTGGGCGGAGTCAAAGAACCAAGTTTTCCTGGCTAAGTAAGAGAGGAGCTAGCTAATATTATGAAGCTAGTGCTCTTGCTACTAACTGAAAAAATGCAGTCTAGCCATACAAAGTTATCTAGGTTAGCTAGTTAGCCTAGCTGACCTTCCACGGTCGCACTAGCCACACTAGGCACACTAGCCCATAGCTAGCTAAGCTAGTCAGCTAGCCTGCTGATCTTCCATGATCATGAATGC
Source organism: Gephyroberyx darwinii (assembly GCA_900660455.1). Lineage (NCBI taxonomy): Eukaryota > Metazoa > Chordata > Actinopteri > Trachichthyiformes > Trachichthyidae > Gephyroberyx > Gephyroberyx darwinii. Next base: position 1,239 of record CABFOQ010054581.1, read on the forward strand.
CATAGTCATGAATGAATGAAAAACAAAGAAATGATTGCAATTTATATTTCATTTATGTTTTCACCAGAGTTCCTTCTTTTAACTTGTGTGTCCTGAAAAACTGTGGTTCTTTGGCTCCGCCCCTTGAGGTTTAACTCAACCAATGAGATTATTTCTGTCTCTTAGAAATGTTTGTAGAACTAAAATTCCAACCCACTATTGGAACAGCTAACTTAGGCATGTGTCTCTGAGAAAGGCTTCAGGAAATCAACTGCCAAGCAAGGCAACCAATATTGACAGCAGCTGATGAGCTTGTATATTATGCATTAAAAAGTTAATATATTTATATAAGAGATGAGTATAAAATTGTAATTATTGATTTTAGTATAAGTATAAGTAGTATAAGTATAAGTATAAGTATAGACATTTTCAACGTTATGGCTAGGTCACATATTCCTAAAACCTAACCTGTAAGTTTGAGAATGGCATGTCGGAAAATCATTCCAACTGTTGTAAAAGTGTAAAGCTGTATTCTTTATCAGTGTGGTTAGACATTGTCTTTTCACTGAAGTTTAAACTAGTGTGTATCATTTTGTGTTTTTTTGCTTCCAGATGAGGATGGATGCCCTTTGTGTGCTTCAACAAAAGGAGGCAATAAACAAAGAGGTGGAGAGGCTGGCTCGAAAAATCCAGCAGCTTGAGAAAGAGAAGACAATCCCGGTCAATGATGCTGACTACCTCCTCTCCAGGGAGAAATCACTCAGAGAGAATAAAGAGGTAGGGAAGAAAGGTTAGATGTGGCCAGCTGAGGTGTTACATTGTGAAATAGCAATCTAAGAGTTTCAACCTACAGCTTGCCTCCTTTGTGGCATTTCAAGGGACAGAACATCATCACCTCAGCAGAAGATTACCAGAGAGAAGAACAGCTTGATTCTGCCCCACATCCAGATCAGCAGAGATGAAAAGGTCTTGGCTCATGAGACAGCATCTCGCCCTCAAGAGGGCATGGCTGGAGGAAAAGATGGAGCCGCAAAGCAAAAATAGTCTTTGACGGAAGTGTTGATGAAGAAATCCACTTTTTTTTTAAAGCAGAGGCTAAAACCAATAAAAAAAATAATAAACAGCCCTGGAGAAAGAACAGTACAGAATTGTAAGAAAGATTGAGGAGATGGTCACGATGAGGAAGGCCTTCCACTTGGAGAGAGACAAGACAAGGCAGGGATAGAGAAAAGAGGTAGACATGATCAAGAAAAAGAAAGAAAAACATCAACGGAGATGAGGAGCAAGCGGCAAAGAAGGAACAAAAAAAGTGTTTCTGGACGCAAAGGGACCGAAGACCATGGGCACAGCAGCCAATGTTATCAGGCCAAAATCGCCAAATCAACAAGCATCCTCAACTCAGTCTGGACCTGCAAGAATGAACATGACAGCTGTGGCTGTGTAAAGAGATCTAAATAGGGCAGAAAGTATCAGACCCAGAGTGGAAAATCCCATGAAAACACAGCGGTGGACGAAGGCCAGCGTATGTAAACCTCTGTGGAGCAACTGTGAACCATCTCAGTGGCTCCACCATGGCTTATGAATATAATGAGTTATTTTCAACCTATTCCCTGTTTTATCTAACTCCAGAATGTTTGATGAAAAAAAATTGCATCAATTTCAAATTTTGTCAGTGCCTTTAATATCAGTTGATTTAAAGATGTGTAATTTATATGAAGGGGCCTTCAGTGAATGAAATAATTAATTTGAGATGGGCTTGGAAGAAAGAGCCCTACTAAAAGATTCATCATCCTAACAGTTTTCTCTGGTTTAAATCCCATGTATTGGATCTCGGGAGTTTAACAAGCCTTTGTTGTAAATAATAATGTTCCTAGGCTACGGGTGTATCATTGCAACCAACATCAAACAATTCTGCTATCATGCACATCTGAAGGCTTTCTTGCACCGAGTATAAACAGAAAGAGAGAAAACAAGAAACAACCTTTATTCCTCTGTATCTGTATGCCTGTGTCTACGCTTATAGGTGCACAACAAGATAACTGGAACGTTTTGAGGCCCGTCAGTTGTTACCGTCGACAGACAGGCACTCTCCACTATGGAGGATGAAAAGCCAAAACAAGCAGCTCTCTTTCTCTGTCTGTCTCCTCCTCAGTTCATCTGAGTTCTTCTGAGAAGCTGTCTTGCCAGGTTACGTTCAGTAGAAGAAAACACAGTCTGCCTGTCTCTCTAATGCAGCGTATCAAAATTTTAGCAGCACAGATGCTGTTGTGAGAAACGCCACTGAAAATATTGTGCAAGTGTCTAGTCCTCGCCAAAATTAAATTATATACCTCTCCAAAAGGCTTTTTCTCCATGCTCATATATTAAAATATATTTAGAAAACTGTTTCTTAAATTAGTAATCCTCAAAATGTGGTGCTAAGTGCTCATCACTGTGGTGTTTCTGCTCTACACGTCCCAGAGATCACCTGTCAATCAAACAGTGTGTCTAGTACTATTTTCTGTTTGAGTTTCTGTAGGTGGCGCTCTTTTCTTTGTCTGTTCAGCCACGGTGGCTATCGCTGCTCTTGCTAACTACCCAGTTCTTCTTCTGTATATTCTAAACAACCGAGATCGTAAAACGCATCACTTCCTGTCCACCAGAGGATTTTTCCCAGGAAAAGACCTACCAGACACCGGGTGTTTAGAACAGCAAATGTAAAAGCTTTCATGAACTGGCTAGAGGCTGAATCACTATTGTTATATCAATCAGTGATAGCGAGTAGCAAAATGGCCTCTGATTTATATGAAAATGTCCCAAGTCTCTTTTGCTTTGATGCCCATGGTCTATGCCTATGGTGAGTTTTTTGTCGAGTGGGCAGGTCAGGCAGAGTGCCAGCACTGATTGTAAAGAAGAGCCTGTCGATGTTTGAGCTGGCTTTGATAAAAGGCTCCAGACTGATAGATGGTTTAGAAAGAGACAAGGGTCCTCTCAGACTACTCTATCTCTATTGTAAATGCCAAATGAATTCTGACTTTCTCTCCCATCTCACATCCTGCTGTCAAATGCCAGGGCCTTCAAAGACTCATTTGTTTGTTCACGGAGTGTCTCGACTCCTTTCCTCTTCTCTAAATACCACCTCACAGCTCTCTCCTCTCCTCTCCTGTCTCTACCCTCGTTTCCTCTGCTGCCCTCTACTCCTCTCTTCTCTTCACCCAGATAGAGAGACGCTACAGACAAGCAGACAGACAGACAGGCTGACAGACAAGTGAATACATCTGAAAATGCCTAAAAATCCCAAGTAAATAAATAAATATATATGGATGATTTTTCAAAAAACACCCAAGCTCATACACCCACGCTGAGCTGAGGTTGCATTGGCGCTCTTTCAAGCCTTCCACGTGACAAAGTGATTGATCTGATTGAGTGGTTTTATACGTTGAGACTACAGTTAAATTCAATTAGCATGCCGAGTGGAGACAATCTTGTGCCTCCAGATGTGTTTCATTGATTTCCTTTATTGGAGACGATACGAACGCTGAAAAACAGCTGATACTGTTGTGTGTTCATTAGGTATCTGAGAGAAGGATTGCTGCTCTGGGACCAGTGTAGCCCCTAGGCGGTGGTGAAATTTTCATGTTCATGTTACTTGACCGATGATCTTAAATCAGCGGTTCCCATCTAATTAGCTGGTCGCTGATAACGTTCGCGCCCATCCTCTGCTTTATTATCAGCAAAATCCTGTTGGATCCTGTCCTGTTTTACTGCATGAAACACTTACAAGTGATGAGGTGGGTCATTTTGTCACAGGTATTGCGTGTTTCTTTAATACGATTCCTTCTATCGACCTCTATGGGTGACCTGTAGGAATTGCAACAATGAATTACCTTGCCCGCCCCCTTGAGCTACGGTGGCCTGTAACTGACATAAATAAGACAAGTAAGCTAGCTAATTACAGCAGAAGTCCAACAGGTAATATATAACCATGTAAAATACTAACAATATAATAATAATAATTTGTCGTTTGTCAGGTTTTAGCTCTCCTAGCCAAAATGTGGCACTGGTTACCTGCTCGTAGCACCGTCCTCTATTGCTGAGTAGGTGTCTTGAAATGCCTATGGGGTGGTGGGTTGTGTATCAACTGCCTGCAGATATATTATGTTCATTTTGCGCTATGGGACAGTAAATGTTTTACTTGTTGCCCTTTTCACCTCGGTTGAGAGCTGATATCCTGGGTTGATGCTCCGATCTGAGAAGCCTTTAGAAACACAGTGTGGCCGGTGTGGAGGCAGAACAGATGCCCTCTGTTCCTCCAAGGCAGCTGGGCTGGCTAGAGGCCCTGGCTGAAACCTCGCTGATAATGCTAAATCAAACTCACCCACACACTCAAAAGACTCCACACACCCTTGGTGACACACACACACACACACACACATACAAGCACACACAGATGCACCGATGTGTGTGTCCACGTGCATATTCATACAAACATTTGAATGTAAGGACAGACAGACAGACACGTGGAAATGGACAAACAAGCATGCACACGTGGACAGAGGCACACGCACACACACCCACACACACACCCACACACACACACACACACACACACACACACACACACACACACACACACACACACATTAACAAATCAAATTACTGAACAGAACTGGTTTTATAACAACAGCTCTGCAGCATCATGCTTACAGCTTTTGCTTTTTGCTGCTCTTTGGACCTACTGACTACTGATACTGATGGTATTACATCATCTGACACACAAATAGAAAAGATCTTGAGTGATCACTCCAGAGGATGAGCAGTTTCACATTACATAATGTCCAATCAAACCACACCATAAGTGTGTGTGTGTGTGTGGTAGACTAATACAACATCACGCCAAGGTATTTCACATGGAGACAACTCCAGATGACCCCTGTGTGTTTGTTATAGATCAAAGGTTTCAAAAGCCGCTGTGGGTTGTCCCCCTCTTCCCTCCACATAACAGTGAAAGCATCATTTCAGCCTCAGGAACAGCATAATATGGATATGGTGCTACATTGGGTCTGTTAATAATGTATTTTCTTGAGAATTACTGAAGTACTGAAAAGCTGAAATACCTGTAATCCTGCTTGATTATCATTGCTTTCCTAATTGGTCGGCTTCATTTGAAACTACAGAAATTCCACTTGCAAATGAATAAAAAAATATATGTATATAATGTATATACCATACATATATATAAATGTACTCTGATGAATACTTTGTGGATCTTTCTCTATTGCAAAAGGATTAGATTGGGAGATGGTTTCAGTGGCTACCTGACAGCTTGAGTCAGTTCAGGTCAAGATAAAGGAGGTATTGTGGACTACTGGCTACAGTCCCCATTGGAAACCTGAAATATTTGAAACATTATGTGATGCCAAAATCCAACATTGTGGTTGGCATGGTTACCTCTGACCTTTGTCTGACCCGTGAGCCCTTGACTAATATTACATCAATGAACGGAGCTGGCAGTGTGAGCTATGCCAAAAAAGCTCTTTGTACTTTGTTTGATCTAATACTGTTTTTTGACCTATATACCATTACATCAGCAGCCTGAGCTAGCAAATGCCCTGAGCTCTCCAGAAAGGTAAGGTAAGTACCATAAATCCAATCAATTAAATTCAATAGGAGCAGTGCAGACCTTCTATGAACACAAAGCAAAACAAATGCAGTCTTGGTTGGGACACAAATGAAAGTAACTGGAAGCTTAAAATTAGTAATGTATCGCTATGTATCATCCCTTACTTAAACCTATTCTATGAAGTCTTAATGGTGTCCAATAGATCTATGTAAGAAAGGTCACTAAGAAAGTCACTAATGTTTATAGAAAGATGATGTCTTGTAATGTTTCTCCACAGTTAAAGTGATATTTCACTATTTAATATGAAGGGTTAAAGTTAAGTATTGTTTTTTGAGGTAAAAAGTTTGACACTGTTCTGGTGTTGCCTGGCAATTTGCAGTTATTATATAATTTATTATATAATTGCAGTTAAGTTATAATTTGCAATTATTTTATTCTTGGGCACTTAGTGTAGAATTATGATGCCCTTTACCCTTGAATTTCTGTAACTTGTTGTTACAGAACAAAGTTTTCATGCCGTTTCTATAGCTGACACTGGATAAAATGTCATATGTGGGCACTAGACCAGACATCTAGAGGCATCTACACACTAAAATGAATTTGCTGCATGTCCACATTTTCCCATGGCCTTCAAAGTGAAGTGCATAGGTGTTAACTGTGTGACAATTCATCAATTTCAATCGTGAAATTGTGTTGCTCTACTTCTGCATTAAGCTTACTTTCATTTTGGATTAGACAAGTGAAGAATTGTACCTCTAAATATGATTGCAGTAGAAAATCCCAGTTGAAAAGTTTCTAAGATATTATCCTGTGGTTTGAACACTAGCTAAATGTATCTAGTAGAAGCTAGTGTTAGTAGTGGCTACTCAGTTAGCTATTTAGCTAGCTAACAATCCCAATTTTTTTGCCAACTGAACTGACTCTTTTCATGCTATAATTCATAGGAGTAGAGACTAGGACCAGAGGGACTAGGGCTAAAGACAAGACAGTTTCCTGTGTCAAAGTAACCTACATTTAGAAAAAAATCTACCTCATCACACCATTCGCTTTTACTGAGAACGTTTACATTACATTACATCACATTACAGGCATTTAGCAGACGCTTTTATCCAAAGCGACTTACAATAAGTGCATTCAACATAGGTAGGCAAGAGAACTACTAGTCACCAGAAATCGTAAGTGCATTTCCTTCCTAAACAAGCATCTAAGAGCAGAACCAGTGCTAAGGTAAAAGTGCAGTAAGTTAGCTTTAAATAAATGAGACAAGTAAGTGAAGACAAATAAGCAAGTGCTAAGAGCAAGGGTTAGGGTAGTGTTTCCTGAAGAGGGGGGTTTTCAGCCTGTGGCGAAAGATGGGCAGCAACTCTGCTGACCTGACATCAGTGGAGAGTTCATTCCACCACTGTGGGGCCAGGACAGAGAAGAGCTGTGACCGTGTAGATCAACTGCAGGGGCCTCTGAGCGACAGGGCAACCAGTCGTGTAAGGCTTGGCCATAGCCTGGAGGTATTACTGAACTGACCTACAGCCACACCACAACAATCTTTTTCAGGTATCTCTTGTTATTCTCTGGTTATTATATATTTAGACATTATATCCTCCCAACCAGTTCTCCAATGGACCTCCATGATGGAGCCAGACGTGGCCAATAGATTGCAAAACGTCTATTGAACTTAAAGGCCATTGGTCAATCTCTCTTAAATCCAATGCCTCAGCATTGCAATCCAACCTTATCCAGAGGTGGAGGATGCCTATCAACTATGGCACTACAGTTAAACATCATAGCTTTTTTAATGGCTCAACCTGAAGTGAGAATATAGAGGTGTTCCCCTCGATTCGCCACACTGTAACTGGCCAGCCCCGTCAGACTGCTTTTAAAAACATTTCACATCACTGCTTGAGGGCTATAATTTACAGTGCTGCGATCCACTGGGAGGGTCGGAGCAGGGCTAAGAGGTAGGGCTAGTTTCCTCCCCATAACTCACTACTGCCATTTAGTGAGGGATGTGTGTTTTAAGTCTACCTAGGGCAAGATGCAGTTTTCCCCAGACACTGATCTAAATGTCAAGGGTCCATTTCCTAAAGTGATGAGTGACTGCACATTTTTCAGCAATGCAGCTGATCCCAGATACAGCAAATCAAAGAAGTGTCAAGGCCAAGTTGAATCAAGAGCTCAATTGAGTGGTTTCATTCAGCTGTGTTTTGTTTTGCCTGTTTGCCTTTTGAGAAGCATATATGTGGAAATGTACTACAAAGACATCTATGGTAGGACTTGCTCCACTTGTATATATTCTATACTACATATACAAATGAAAGCCAAGAATGAGTTGACTCTTAGGAGCTGTATTTCAATGTATTCCAACCCTATGATTTCAGGTCTCCTGGGGAGCTGGAAACATGACCTGATAGTCACATGGTCTTTTTTGGCCTCTTCCGACCTATGAGTTGAACAAATCAACGATTGAAAATGCTGCAAAAATGTCTCAAAAGACGGCCCTAAAGTCTACACCTTCACTTACCGTATGGTTAAACCTTATATAACTAATTCAAAGAAATTATTTCAAGTCATTCCTCTGATGTCATTACTATTCCTGAACTATTGAATAAGTCAGTAGTCACCTCTCATGCTGGCAGGTACAGGACTTGTGGGTTCAATGCTAGGAAGACACTCTGAGGTCCTTGCTGGAAAGCAACATTGTCAGAAACTATTACCTTTAATAGAATTCATAGAAATCTTGGGCAGTCCATATGTACCGACCTTCATCGTGATCGAAAAATCCTCTCTACCCACCTCCAGTCTGCTTTGGACAATAGCCTCAGCATATCCATTCAATAGCTATTGACCATGTGTGGATCTCTCTTCTTACGTTGTGTGTTGCATGTGTGCATTGCGCCTTTTTATGCATGGAATGGAATGTACACTGGCATTTCCCCTTGAGCTTAGACACATACTGAACGTCTTCATCTGCAGCAATGACAACTTTACCGACCAAGGTTTCCACTGCAGCACTTTTCACTGGAATGTAACAGCTGAAAAGGAAAAAAAAACATTTCCATCAAACTTTGAGGAATAAAATGTAAATAAGCAATGACGTTGTTCTATTTTATTCTGACTTAACTGTATTCAAGACAAAACGGACGCTTTTCAAATTGGTTTCGGCCAGTCCTGACATTATCTCTACTGTCTGACACGGCCTTCAAATCCAAAGGTCCTGGTTTTTTTTGGCATGGAGTGAATTCATAATGCAATCCAGGGTGGATTCAAATTTGATTTTGCCATTAGCCGTTCTCTGACCGTACCAAGACATCTGCTCTGAATTTCCTTTTGCCTTAATACAATAGAACTATCTCTTCGTCTATCCAGCCTGTTTCTTCCTGCTCGTTCCTCCCTCGAGCGCTCTCCTCCTTCCTGATATTCCCCTCCGCCTCCTCTTTCTCTCATCCAATTTGACAATCTGCTCGTCTTTGTATGTACTGTATTCGCAGTGATATTCGCTGGAGCGATTGTGTTAGCCAGAGGCGTTGTTAGGATCTTGAAACATTGGGGGCTTAGCCCAGCCCAGAAATCTTTAGATTTTCACCTGACAATTGCACCATTTTCAAGTTATTTCAGAGTAAAATGAATGTAAGATGTGAGACTGTGTTCTACCAAAAGGTTCCTGTCAGGTGTAGGCAACATGAAATCAAAATAAACAAAATGAGAGCAATCTGAGTTCTCATTCAACTTTGTTATTCTTATTTTTTTCAGCAGCAGGAGTAAAACCCTAAGAAAAAATAAGAGCCTTGACGTTGATGAAGCAGTCATATGCTAGATTGTATGTTGCCAATGCTTTGTTCAATTTTGAAAATTGACCAACCCTGGTCTCATAGCTTCTGCTTCTATTGTGGGACAAGGGCTCCTTTCGAACTGTGGCAAACTGTGTTAACTCTGTGCATTATCTGTCTATCTGATACTCTCCTCTTCTTCACCTCTCCAGTGGCTCTTTTGGTGTCTCATCTGTCAAGATTCAAAATTCAAGAACTTTATTTGTCACATACACATGTAGGATGTGCAGTGAAATGAAAAGTGGCAATGCTTCCAATTGTGCAAAGAAAACAACAATAAAATAAAAAGTAACTACAATAAAATATTTAACAACGTCTACCAGTATTAACAGTGGTATACTTCAAAATAAGAAACAGTATTTACAATGGAATCAGATAAATAAATATACAAGCCCTGTAACTGCTCTCTCTCTCTCTCTCTCTCTCTCTCTCTCTCTCTCTCTCTCTCTCTCTCTCTCTCTCCCTCTCCCTCTCTCTCTCTCTGAAGTAGATCTGCTGCTTGAACACAGAGGACCCAAAACGTACTTGCGTTTTAGATCAACGATATCATATTATTTTCAAGGGTTTTAATGCATTTTTTTTTTTAGATCCGGGGTTATTCATAAAACATCCGGGGCTTGTAGCCTCGGACGCCCAGGCCTATGGTGTTAGTTTATCATATTACCGTAAGGAAGCACTGTGCTGTGAGTGTGTCAGAGGAAATGTTGCATTGGTTAAAAATGTGCCGAGAGGGAGATGATGGTTTTTTTTAGTGCCTTCAGATTCTATGGTACGGAGAGGGTGGACATGAGCTATTGATTGAGCTGATTGATGCTGTACTGCAACCTCTCCATCTAGTCCAGCTGCTACATGTATATCCACATTCATATTACTTCCTCATCTCACAAAACCTTACTCCCTTGACTTCCTCTCCTCTATTCCACCACGGTATACATCTACATCTGTGCATGAAGAGGAAAAAGAAACTTGATGATTTATTGATTGCCTCGGCCAAAGACTGCAGCCGAAAGTGTCTTTTTGAACATCGACAGCTATTTCTACTTCTTCTTTCACTTTTCATATATTTCATTGTTTGGGTTAATGCTACGGTATATTTCCTGCCACTAATGATGTTCCTCTCGTGTGCATGACTGCAAGCCACCAGCTTTGAAAGCATTTCAATCTTTAAACACACCACAAAATGATGATGTATAACAACACTTCAGGGCTTCTTTTGCTGTGTGCTTCACATTATTCAGTGCGAAAACAAAAATCAAGAAGAAACTCTTCCTTCCCTTATCTGAAAAACACTCCTATTTCCTATTCCCCAGTCTAAGAGCTGTGTTTACTCTAACAGGGCATTCACACTGCGAGTGACATGGTTGATAAATCATATATTTTTTGTTGCTTTCATAATGTTACATCATGTTGATGAGTTAACATCGGTAGCAAGAAAGTGCTAATTATGTAGCATTAATCAAAAATACAGATGCACCCGTGATCCAAGCATTCGTTTTTGAGATGTTTTCTTCCTGTAGTCTTTCAAATAAAAGTTGTAGAGAACTGGAGCGCTTCGAATGGCTGTAATCGTCCATTTTGCACCTGCTGGGCAGATCTATTGTTCGCCGAACAAAATGACATCTGTAGGGAAGTGAGGAAGTACATAAATGTGGTTGTTGACCTCAGATAACCTTGAAAAGTTCAGTAACGGACAACTTTTCTCGTCCAACGACCTCGTCCACCCCTCGGCTGAGTTTCCAGACACATGGTGATATTACTGTACCTACATTTATTTTAAACTTCATCCAAGAAAGCTTTGGCTGAGCACATACGCTCTTTTGTAGCAATGCCCTGATTTGTATGCATTCAGTTGCCCAGTACAACCACCCAGTCTTCTGGTAGCTACTGAGCAGCACCACTGGAGCAATTCAGCGCCTTGCTCAGGGGCACTTCAGTACTTGTTCAGGAAAGAGAGAGCATTTCTCAATCATTTTACCTGCCCAGATCTTCTCTAACCTTTAGACCAGTATCTGTTTATAATTCAGCATGCTAAAGCATTCAATTTGAGTCGCCTTGAGTAGAGAGCATATCCATTTCCAGTTAAATAAGGTTTCCTACCGATAATCAGAAACCTGATTATCACTGGGATAAGATTAGCCAGGACACTGGTTACGTTCACATGCACACAATATTTCGAGGCAGGCACTACTCCAATTAAGCCATGTACATGAATCCATAATGTGACAACTCCCCATAATAATCCTGTTTACATGAGTGACGTACTTTTCCTGTCCCGTCACTATCACATTTTACTAAAAACAATTACAGTCATGATTCTGTACTCCTGCAGCTTTTTAGCTCTGTAGCATCTAAAAACGTCACCATTACTGTGCTTGCGTCCATGATCTCCATGTGTTCCAGCACACACAACATAAAGCTGGGCATCAAGAACTGCAGCCAAGGTGTATACGGGTCCAAAATGGTGTCTAGTCGTGCAAGTAGTACTCCACATATGTCACTTTGACTAAGAGCATAATCGCATTAATGTAATCAGAGTATTGTGTTTTCATCAGCTCTGCCTTTATTCACATTAGTGCCTTAATCACATTATAATTGCATTTTTTGATGTGCATGTAAACGTGAAGATTAAAAGATGAAAGCCGCACGCTCCTGCACCAATGCATAATTTTTAATTATCAAACGCCGACGTGTGTAAATGCGGCCGCTGAGGCATGTGCACACCGTATGCCATGTAATGTCGGTGTTCGCCGTCCTAAAATACCCATGGAAACTCAGTTTCCATCCTATCCTGTTTATTCATGTATGCAGGATATGAGCTATTACCTGGATTACTGTGTGTATGAAAACGCTCGCTTATTGTTATTGTTCAAATCTTTACATGACACCTCACAAACTACACAAGCTTTTTTTTGTCATTCTTCTCTGTGTTGTTGGCCAAAGTCATCAAACACACAATAAGGATATTTTCTAAATGTTCCTGGTTTAAAGCTTTAATTCCTTCCTCCTTTGGATGGAACCGCTGCACTATTGAGCAAGACTTTGAATTCTCACCTGCACCAGGATCACTGAGGATGGATTTAGGATCTACCAGAACTTAAGTACTACTGGGGAATAATGTCAGCTTTTTCAACAAACAGCAAAGTACTGTAGGATCAAACTGTAGGATCAATGGTCAATTTGTTCAAATTTAGAGCGGGAGAGGGGGCAGATATTGCTTTCCCTTACAATTTCTCAAATTGCTCCGCTATGTACAATCATGACTCCACAGCAGGCTAAATGGATGAAAGTCCATACATTTGCTAGTCAAGGTATAGAAATGAGAAAGAAACATTTTTGTAACATATGGTGGATGTCTGCCTCTGCTCAGCAGTGAGGCGTGGCTTCCACCTGGGGAGGACCCGGTATGCTGTTGAAGATCTCTAACAGTAATAATCTCCCTACCTAACATAATCTCCCTCCCCAGATTATCATTTAAAGGAAAATTCCACCCTCAGAAACTTAGTTATTGTTCAATAGTTATTCATTCAATTTACTTTTTGTAGTGTACCAAATTTACCAGAATGCCTTTCAACAACCCCCCTGAGAATGTGCCTGAACTTGTTGCATTCAGCTGCAGCTACTGTTGGTGTCTCTTCCTCTTCTATGATGGATTTCTCCCTGTGTGATTGTTGAACGTCGGTCTAGAAAGAAGACCTTGCTCTTTGATCCTGAGGGACTGGCACCAAAACCTGACGTTTACTATTACTGTTACCGATGAGCTGGAAATATCTTGACTTGATGTCACGTCATCTACGTTTGTCCACTTATCCACAAGAAAAAGAAAGCTCTTAAGTGTTTGGACGATGAGAGTGATTTGGGTGAAAATCCACTCAAACTTGAAGATGACAGTCTCCATTTTAACCTCGTAGTAATTGTGTCCTTTCAAGTAATTTGTGTGGATCGCCCTATGGCTTCATATGAATTTGATAGAAAGGACGCGTTTCCCAAGTAAACATCAGTTTTTAAAACCATACAGTGTGTATTAGTTTGTCACTTAAAAAGAGCTCTAAGGTATGTGCTTGGGTCCCAGGACGAGAGACCAAGTTTCTTTATTTTGGGGTTCTGTGCTGATAGTTAAAGAACATCTGTTATAAGATACTCCCCTCTGCAACTCTCTCAGCAGGGATCGATCGATGCACCTGGATGCACGCTGCTGTTCGGTAAGCTGCATCCCCTGCTGTTTGTGCGTTTGTTTGTCCTTGGATGGATAAGAGCCTTTCCTCATTAGCAGGGTGTGGCTTCCTGCGTGTGCCCCGGCTTCAAATCCACGGTGGAAATGAGCTCCATATAACCAGCACTTAACTGGGAGTGCTATGATGGCAGTGATAGTATATACTGTAGCTGTAGCTTATGTTATAGTATGTGTGTGTGTGTGTGTGTGTGTGAGAGAGAGAGACAGCTCTCTCTGTTGCTATTTATACAGCGGATAGCCAATTAAGCCCAGCAGACTGGCTGAATGATTTCTCCTTACTGTTGAGATATACAGAGAGTGGAGTTGGTGTATAAGTTGATTATCTACACTTAAATATAAGTGCTCCATGCAAGGATTCATATATTATTGTATTATAGTGTGTTCTTAAAATAGAAGAACCTTGAAGTATAACACTTGAGGGACCTACCGTATCCGTGCTTTCTCCTCAGAAACTTTAAACAAAGGTACTTTTTTTTTTTTTTTTTTTTTTGCACTGTCAGGAAGCGTTTTCCTCAGAGCAGCATTTCAGGATTACAGAACAAAATCTGTTTAACTGCATGATGAGTGCATTTTAGCGCCCTGCGAGGTGAGAGAAGCTTATACGGCGGAACCGCGGCAAGACTCCAGAGGTGTGTGTTTTTTGCAGTTTGCCCCATTGCTGAAAAGGTTACTTAATAAAAACGCTTGTGTGTGTGTGTGTGCTGCAACCCTACTATATTACATTCCCTCACCTATCCACCTATACATCACTCTTGTCTCTATAGCAACTAGTGTCCTTCAACACTACAGGCCTGCTTTGTTCTCCACAGTCCCCCCACCCCCCAACACACACACCATTCATCATACTAGTCCTGCAGTATAGTCCCTACAGAGCCTGCAGCCGGTTACCAGCTAATTCACTCTGTAACTATACGGTTCCTCTAGGATTTATTTTCTATAATTTAATTAAGAAGTAATGTTACGTTAGCAAAAATAACTATAAAAAAATAGTTTATAAAATATGGAAGGTTTTGCTCGGTGATTAGAGATGACTTTACCCCGGCACTGCCTGTTCTCGGCTCCCTGCAGTGTGCCCCAGGTTTCTAATATTAATGGGCGTGTGAGATAATCCTGTCTTCGCTCCTAATGCACGTCTGATGTCTCCTGTGCTTTTAGAGCCTCGTCTCTGTAGACCTCGGGACTGGAGGTGTTGCTTCAAACCGTCTAGCATTTGGGGGAGTAAAGAGAGAGGGAGGGGGAGAGAGAGAAAGGGGGGGTTACTTCATATACTTCATGCTCAGTGTTGGTATCCAGCGTTCTGGATGGGGAAGCGTGTGTGACAAGAAATGTGCTCGCAGGAAACTAGCAATAATTAGATGAATAACTTAATATGACTTTGACACATGCAGTCGGACCTTCTCCGTGTGAACCTCTCACAATGAATGTATTACATACACCTAGACGGTGAGTCACACAGGAATAAAGTGTGAAGTATAAAGAATGTGACGGGGGTCGAGAGGTTCAATTACTGTTCGGCTAAATGTAGAAGCGCATCATTTAAGCCACTTTGGAGGCGGTCTGATCGCTGGTGCCAGATGCATCAGGTTCAGCAGCTCGGAGACGGAGGGCCTCGTTGATGGGAGGAGTATTGGAAGACTCATTCGAGCTAGCAGCAAATAACAGCTCAGTGAAACGGCGGTGTAATTCATGGCTTTCGACCGTGAGGAGAAATTTCAGTACCATGGACAGCACCAGATGCGGGATGTCCAAGAGCCACGCACAGGCTGACTGGCATACACGCACTCCCATCTGCGTCCCGCGCATGCATTCATAGTACTGCACCCTTATGATTGTGCATACCAAATCTAGTCTCTTTCTGGTACGTTCTAGTGCAGGTGTCTAGTGCAGGAATCCACTTTTGCAATTGATAGAAGATGGCTCATAGAGATTCTGACTTGCTCCGCTAAACCTTTCTTCAGATTGGTCCATTTAGATGAGATGTACATAGTGCCAGATGGGACATGAGGTAGTGTTTTCACTGGAAATCCTGCCTCACTTCTCTGACAAACCAACAAACAAATCTACAGCGTCCGCAGCACAGGGTTTGGGGAAAGTCAAAAAGAAAAGAGATACAACTCAGACTTCCATCACAAAGCCAGTAACAAAAATCGGTAATGTCTCGAGGAGTACTCGTCCTGAAGTAGATACAGCTGAGGAGTACTGGAACTGTTATCAGAGAATAAACAAATGTTAGTGGACTTGGAACTGAGCCTGAGTACTGAAGAAGAGCTGGACGAAGGATGAAATTGCGTGTAAAACAAAGATGAGGTGGATTCTGGACCAGTCAAACAGAAATAATCCTCAGGTTTAGTGGTGATATTAGCCTGGGGCAAAGTTTTTGCAGTCAGTTTGATAAGGCTATTCATAACAATCCTGACCTGAGCGAGGCTGAGGGGTTCAATTATCTCAAGTCTTATCTGAGCAGCACCACAGCTATTATATACTTACACTTGCAGGTTTAGTGTTAACAGATGAAAACTGTCATAGTGCTGAAATGCTGACACAGATTTGGAAGGAACTTGGGGATAAATGCTTACATGCAGTCAAGTGCAGAGTTTCTGTTACATACGCCGATCTATATGCTCAATACTCATTCAAAAGATTCCTGACAATAGAGGTGACTTCCCTGAATGTGAAAGACCTAGCATTCATACAGAGAGAAGTATAAAGTAGAGAAAGAACTGCCAAGTTGTCCAAATCAGTGCTCAGAAATAATAAAGACACGAAGAGAGTAATCAGAAATACAACTCAGAATCATGGGGAAATAAAGGAAAAAAGCCCAGCATGTCTCATTGCACACTGAGAGTTATGGAGATAATCCTAGCTGCATCTTTTGTGAAAACTCTGGAGGATGGAGGAAGTACATGCAGCTGTTTAAGAGAAGATAGATCTGGTGCGCTAAAGCTACCAGCGACGGATGAAGGAACTGACAAATTGCACCCTTTTTGGCAGACGAACCCAGGGGAACGAAATACAAAATAGTTACAGTTGTTAACTTGTTTTATTGACGTCTACATCAAACAGTGGTGTGCAGAAGGGAATCTCAGAACACACAACTCATCAAGCTACAAACACGAAGATCAACAGTCAGTGGGCACCTGATCACCAAAACTGGACGGTTGAAGAGTGGGAAAACGTCGCCTGGTCCGACAAATCCTGGTTTCTGTTGTGACTTGCTGATGGCAGCATGAATTCCTCCTGCCTGGCTGGTGGAGACGGTGACGGTGTAGGAATGTTTTCTTGGCATGCCTTAGGCTCCATACCCTAACCTGGCTATCCTTGGGGTTTGCCATAGTTCAAATGATTCAATCAAATAGAGGGATTTATTGATTTCTCCATAAATTACCGTCAGCACAGTCCAGAACTCGGTGTCCCAACGGTCAGACCTCTCACTGCCCATACAGTTTATGAATTTGATGTCCAAGTACTTGAATTCATATCGGAAAAACTATATCTCAAAGTGTGTGTGTGTGTGTGTGTGTATGAGTATGTGTTTGTGTTTTTTGTACAGAAACTTTTTTGCATGAGTAATGCATGTTAAAGGCCTGTGTGACAGTGATTAAAAATCCTTTGTTCTATTCCATTATTTACTATGTCCCTGTGTCTGGCGTGACGGATGATTTCATGGGAATAATAACTTGCAATGAGAAATGAATCCCATCGCTTAAACAAGCCCTGAATGAATCACATCTGGACCAAGGTTCATGCCACTCCACTGCTCGGTGAAAAAAACAGAGTGATATAATAGTGAAAAGATGTTTGCTTTCACAGAAACTCCTTGTGTGTTTTAGATTCAGTTGAAATACCCGGGGCAACAGGAGACGATGCACTTACTCATAACCCCACCCCCACTTTGGCAGGTGGTTCCTTAATGCTTAAAACGAATTGTGCGTTTTATAGAATTGTCATTTCTAAAGTGATACAACACCAACTGTGAAAGGTGGCTGATAATTACAAAATGTGGTACAAAGCAGCTGTTAAAACGAGGCGCAGAACGGTCTCCCCCAACGGGAGAAACCATCTTTCGTTGGAAGTCAAACAAATGGCGATACAGTTGTAGCTCTCATTCAACTCCCCCCATCAGGCATCTGTCCTCCATTAGTTTAGGAAATGTAGGCGACAGACATATTGTCAACGCAATCTCTCAATTTAGTGCTTGCCAGATCATTCTTTATATCTCATGACAGTTCCACTTGGAGATTGAGCAATAGTGGCTTTCATGTTTGTATGCAGTGCATCCAGTAAAAGGCATATTTCTACATATAGAGTGACAGGACAGAGAGGGGGAAGAGAGGATGGCATGTAGCGTAGGCCATAAGCCTAATGTCAAGTCATCTGACAATGCGTGGTATTGTCATGCCTCTTCGTAGCTCGCATCACTTTGGATGAAAAAGCACGTCTCTTGACTGGCAAATGCAGCAGTTAGAATAATATGCTTTGAAACGTGATGGACTGAAAGGTTGAAGCTTCCCTAAAATGGAAATTCAATTAAAGCTTATTATTTTCTACGCCCGGGGAGGACATGACATTCACCTTGGCCTGCTGCACCAGGGAACGCCCCGATGATGAAATGTTTAAAGAGTGGAACCATGGGAAGTCAGGAGACCCGCAGAGAGAGAGAGAGAGAGAGAGAGAAACAAGGCAACACTGAGGTGCTATGTCACCCAGCAGCCATGAACGCGATGGTAAAGAATGAGAAGCTGCTGCCATAGAGAATAAGACGAGGAGACATGAGCGCTAATAGAGATAAGATGCTAACACTAAAAGGTCTCTGTGGTTCTAGGCCAATAGCAATAAAAGACCATAGCTGGCTGATGCATTAGCAGAATGGCCTGACTGATCCTCTGCCTCTCATCTAGGGTTATAATAGTTGTGTCCTCTCTTTCCCCTTTCTCCTAGCTGTTCCTACCTGTCTGTTCTCATCTATACATGTCTCTCCTCAGTCCTCCCCTGCCCGACTTCTGGTCCTACCCACCCGTTTGTATCCCTGTCTAATGTCTGCCTGTCTTCCCAGGTATTACTGGAACTGAATTCAAATGTCTTCTTTTAGCTAGAAAGAATGAGTGGTATCTCAAAAAGTTGTGGTGTGCCCTAGTCTCTACTCCAAAACACGCTGAGTTGGAGCTGGAGAAGAGTCAGCTCAGTTAACCTTAATAAACTGTTAGCTAGGTAACTAGCCAGCAGGCTAATTTAGCAAAAAAAAAATGTTTGTTGCATGTTAGCATGCGACTACTAGCTGCGTAATGTTAGCAAATCATACATGTGACAAGACAAGACAAGATAGCAACAGTTAGCTGACCAGATACTATGGTTAGCTAGCTAACAAGCTGATTTTATCTAAACACAAACTTGATAAGGTCTATCAGTGGTTAAATGTTCAGTCTCCAGCTAAAAACGACACCGAAATAAACCATGTCAAATTTAGACATTTAATTAGTTGTTTACAGCCATGTTGCCAAGAGCTATAGACCTCCAAAAAGCCCTCTATTGATTAAATAAAAACAGCTATTCAACTAAAAGATTTGATGGAGAACAGAAAGAAAAACACAAGAGTTGTGGTTATAACTGTCAGTCTGTGGTGTCTGGCTTTAAAACCTCAAATCATCTGCCAAACACAAAGACTGACAGGAAAGGTCAAGAGACGGAGGGTGGTGGGGAAGCTGACATACACAAACACACACACACACACACACACGCACACACACATTGCTCTTGGGAGTACTCCTATCATTTTTGAATGTGAGCCCGGTCAGATGTCTTGCTGAGACTCTCTATGGATATTTAATAGGGCTCCACCACAAATCATAGTGAATCTTTCATGAGGTTACATCTCATTGTGTGTGTGTGTGTGTGTGTGTGTGTGTGTGTGTGTGTGGATATAGTGGATAAGGGTAATCTGATCACAAGACATGGGAAGTTACTTACTTTTACTGAGAAAACAGCAATCAGATTCTAGATGCTTCTGAAAAGTAGGTGACTACTTGTTGGATTATTCATGTGCATATTTAGGGGAAAGAAAAGGCCAAACGCTTTAGATGCAAACGGCGATGAATTATAGTGGCAGGTGATGTTTCCTAAACAATGCTATTCACATTAGTATCTGTAAATGTGAGCAAAATGTCTTTTCAACCGTATATTCTTTAGGTTTACTAGAGGTTAGTTTAATGTCTGCAGGGTATTGGTGGGAAATGCCTTGTGGCTGATTGCTGTTGTGCTTTGGCGCCATCTGGTGGTAGAAGCCGGATATGACTGCAGAGGCCTAGCCCAAGGAAACAAAACAGATCTCCAATAGCAGATGGAAAGAAGAGAGGCCTTGTAGTCTGTTAACCATGTTAGGGATTATCTTGTCCTCTCTATTCCAGAAATAGAATCATACACCACACACATCTGCCACTCTATAGGATGGAGCTGTTTTTAATGGGACCCAGGTCTGGTGAAGTGTTTAAAGACCATCAAATGTTGTATCTGTCATCAGACAAAGCCCAGGAAACAGGAAACAGACTCAGCTGGATATAAGAAACCCCAGATGAAGCTAAAAGTCATCAGTCAACAGCAATAAACTATTTTTGCTTCACTGACAGGTAGGAAAACCTAAAGTTACAGTGCTTTGAAATGATGATTTTGGAAGGTTATAGATGATGATAATAACACTGTTTGGATTACATTACAACAGAATAACCATTTGTGGGTGAAGAAAATCAAGTTCATGGTTCCGACACAGGTCTGGAAAGTCTGGAAATATATGGAAAAATAATTTGGTCTTGATAAGTTTGGAATTGAAAAAATGTTTTGGGAAAAGTACGGAAGATGTAGTTGTACTGCCCTGATATACATACCACTACGCATTGCCTGTGGTTTTAGGCCCACTTCATCTCACATATTCTGATGTTTGTTCCTATGTTGAACAATCTTCAGTTATAGAGTCAAATCAAATCAAATCAAAAGAAATGGGATTTTGAAATTGAAACTGCGTAGGAGCCCTGCAGGGTTCCGGATATCAATACTATAGACTGCATATGTTTCATAGAGGATGCTCTCATACGATGTTTCGTCCTGTTAAACAGCCCACTTAACGCCTTTTATTGAACAGCTTCTGCTCTGAGAACTGAGGACGTGTCACTGGGCCATCTGGAGAGCATTAGAACAAAATACCGTTGGATGGACCAACAGGGCATGAACCTTCTCTGTTGTTTCTCTCTCTCTCCCTTTGTTTTCTCTCTCATTCCTCAAATGCACAAACACATCCACAGAGCAAAGTGAAAGAGAGAGAAAACGAGAGAGAAAGAGTGAAACTAGGGAGAGAAAAAAGAGAGGGGGAGAGGGGGACTGGGAGGGACCTGGGGTTAGGTTTAGTTGGACCCAAGCCTACTGGAACCAAAGCTGATTAGAGAAACAACGACACAGAAAGCTCTGGACTGGAGCTGCAACTCTGACCAGGACTCCAGCAAAAAAAGACTTTTGCCTTTCCAGATAGCTGGGCTGTTGTAAACTCTGATTCAAGCTACGTGGATTTATTTTATTTCTTGGGCTTAGTTTCAGGGAGGAATGGCGTATGAGTGAATACTTCATCTAAGGAACATTTCGGAAATAGACAGGAAAAGCACCGATTGTCTCCCGGACACAGAAATAGCTGGGTAGTTTGACTCTAGTGCTGATGATGTCAGGCAGCCTGGTTCCTGTCCTCTTGTCTCTGGCCCTGACTGTGGGTTCAGCACAGAGCCAGTCCTCCACCCAGGATGCCTTCATAATCCAGTACTTTGAGAGGAGACTGGTACAGATGGAGGTAGGTGGGCCATTTGACATCCAGTGCTTGCCCTTCCCGGGATAAGGAAGACACCAAACTGTGATGGATCTTTGATTCTCTTTTGATACTCTGAACATGTGGAAGTCAAATCTAGGTTTACTTTACAGTATACACTCCACTACTTTACCTGATTGTGTCTGTCATTAACACTAGGAGTGTTTCATGTCTTTATTCTGAAAACAGCGTCTCTGATGCATTACCTGATTATATGTCTAAGACTTTTTTTTTGCTCTGCATCACTGACATCAGGAGCGTCTGAGTCGATGTGAGCAAAACTCGGCGAGCATCACCCAGAGGATGTACGACCTCTCCTCTGAGGTCAGGGGTCAGCTGTCCCTCGTCAATGTTCTGAGGTGCCTTTGAACAACTTACATAGAAACACAGATAGATGCATGAGGACATGAGGAAGTCAACTCTTTGCACCACAAGCCAGTCAGAAATTACATTTTAGTTAGTGGACGTTTATTCTGCATGGCCTAAAATGAATGAATGAATCAAATGAAGAAAATCTACCTCTGCAGGTCAGAGTGTGGCTAAATGATTGAAGTGTGTTTGTCTCCCTGTCTATAGATCAGAGGTGAAGAGCCAGGTGGACGGCGTGTCCAGCCGTGTAGAACGGGTGGAGAGAGAGTTGGAGTATCTAGAAGACAAGATCCCCACCCAGTCCAACATTGAGATGGAGGAGGCACTGCTGGAGCAGCAGATGAGGGATGCAGAGCTGGACCAGCTGAAGAAGACAGCCAAAATCACACTGGAGAATGGTGTGTGTGTCTGTGTGTCTGTGTGTGTGCAGTTATCATGCCAGTGATGATGGCGTACATGCCAGAGGGAGAGGAATGAGCGAACCCAGCGGTAGTGAATGTATGAACACTGCAACCACAGTGATTGCCCGTCCATTAACAGGCTCCTCTCCATCTCCAGACTGCAGCGCGGCCCTGAGCGTTGTCAAGTCTCTGAAGATCGTGAAGAAGGCGGGAGACACCTATGGGTCCTGGTTCAAGGACCCCTCTGAGGGATCAGCCAAGGTCCACGCTTTTTTAACATGATCGTTTTGGTTTTGGAACGGTCATAAATGACTCTATACAGCAGAGAGACAGGAGGTTTACTTATCTAGTTTTCCCATAACAATCCCATACATTATATTTTAAAGGCTAAATTCATCTTGGATCAGCAATCCCATTATTCAGCAGTTGATAAATATTGCCCAGTGCCTATGCATGTGATATATTCAATGATTGCTATGCTATGACATTTTGCTTTATTAAAGGAAAAATGCACTTTAAAACACTTTTACTCTGTTTATAAAGGCTATTGGCGACGTACCTTGCATCTATTCATATTCTCTTTTGTGCATGTTCTTGCACAAAATAACCGCTAGAATGCATTGAACATCACAGACTGATGGTATATAACAACACTAGACTATCCCTGGCAATAGATTGTGGGCTCTTTCAGGTGTACTTCCTCAGTGGGCTCAGAAACAACACAGTGTTGGAGTATGTCTCCTTGAGAAGCTTCACCACGGGGGGAACCACAGTGACAGCCAAGGTGATCGAGCTGCCGTTCCACTGGCGGGGAACTGGCCATGCGGTCTACAATGGGTTCCTCTACTACCACAAGGCAGACACTGCCAACCAGATACTGAAAGTGGGTGTCTGTCCCTTTGCTTCATTGTTCTGCTCCTTTCCAATGAGAGGTTTCAAGTGGTATAATACCTTCTGGTGGCCATGCTGGAGGTCCACACCTCAACAACATCTGGACACTGATTATAATTAACTATGGTAGCTAACCACCATTATTGTTATAGTTCAATTCTCCAGTGGGCCTCCAAGATGACTGGTTGCAAGATTTCCGACACAACTGCAAAGCCTCTGTGTTCATAGTGTGTCCATCGCCGAATATGTTTGATCTCCATTCGTTTCTATCGCGCAAAGGTGGACCTGTTGAACGGCACGGTGGTGGACAGCATGCTGCTACCGGGAGCAGGTCGTCAGGCAGCCTACAGTCTGAACCCCAACACCTACCTGGACCTGGCTGTGGATGAACTGGGCCTCTGGGTCATCCACGCTGACCCTGACTATAGAGGAAACCTGGTCATCACCAAACTGGATAAAGGTAGAGGGTACATCCCCCTACTCTCGCTCTCTTTCTCCACACACACACACACACACACACACACACACACACACACACACACACACACAGTATCCCCATAATCACCGTATCTCTTGTGTCCTCACCTCAGGGACCTTGGCAGTAGAAAATACCTGGGACACGCTGTGTAAAAGCCGCAATGCTGAAGGAGCCTTCCTGATCTGCGGGACCCTCTACGTGGTTTACAACACACGCCACGGAGGACGATCCACCATACAGTGCCTCTATGACATCCACGACACCATCCACAGGTTGGCTTACGCACAGAGAGACACACAAGAAATCTCACCATCCTCCCTCTCACCATCGACCATGCACACGTGCACACACACAGAATCAGACGCATACATTTTGAATCACAATTCTCAACTAGAGCATTTTATCTCATTTTATCTGTCATCTGTCTGCAGTCACGAGAGTCCTGTGCTGTTCTTCCCAAAGAGCTACACCAGCCACAGCAGCCTCCGCTACCACCCCAAAGACCAACAGCTGTATGCCTGGGACGATGGCTACCAGACCATATACAAGGTGGAGACACGCAGGGAGGGCTGAGCCACTGCCGAATCAGAATAATATCTGCTATGTTCATCGGTTAGAAACAGTGTTTTCACTTCACACAAATGTCGACCAATGATGCAATATACTGTACATCACTTCTTATAAAGCAATGACTCATTGTATAAACGTTACTGATGAGTATAATCCACTCTTGTCCAGTGCCATGATCCTTTGGTGGCAATGGTTGCTGCCTTTATCGCTGTTATCATTATAGAGAAAAAAAACATCCATCCAAAGGCACACAATATGCATTATATAGGCCTTATATGTTGTAACACCACAATAAAGAGCATTGACGTGTCATAGATGATCTTGTACGAGTTGAATACCTCTATCTCTACCACTATACCTAATATTTAGGGTAGTCTATGGGCTGCTTGTTCAAATCCATCCTGCTTTTGAGAATTTTTCAGAAAAGCTATCCTATCCGTCATACTGATGTTAGTTATATGAAGATTGTCTTAAGGGGGGGGGAAATGAAAATAAAAATGTTTTTGTTTATATTGGTGGTAGTTTGCCTTAAGATGATCACCTACAAGAGTTCAAATTTTACCCACTTTTTTAGTGTTTGTGTGTGTGTGTGTGTGTGTGTATGTATGTGTGTGCGTGTAAAAAACACACACTGGGCCTGGGCCTCTCATTACAAGCTGTAAGTGTGTGAAAGATACACACTCCAGCTACTACATCCTCATCACTTTACAGCTACTGACCAATGTAGTAGTAATAATAATAATGATCATGGTAATATATTGTCAATATCTCTGTGGTGTAATGTCTCTACAGCTGCTGACGAATCTTTTCTTGTAACGCCTCTGATTCATCCCGCCCATTTTCAGTTGAGGGTGACGTAAGAAATGGGGGCGGGGCGAGTTTGACCGTTGACAGAAGCGACAAACCAACTGGCTGTTGTGGACAACTGTGACTTTTAAACGGACTCCAGCTTGTTTCTAGCCAAGTGTCCGTTTTCACTATGAGAAGGAGAAGCAGCGGCAACGCCAGTCGGAGAAATTCAACAATAAAAAGACGCAGTGAGAATTTGAGTTTTGATGAATTCGGCTTTGCGCTGACTAAAAGAAAGGATCAAAAACTTCATCACCGATGTCACGATTACAGGTGCGGGATATGGGGGCTGGACACGTTGGACATAGTTTAGCATTTAAGTATTAAATGCTTTTAAAAGTGCTGGTTTCTTTTGTCAGACCTATATTCTGTTTGTTCTTCATTTTCACGTTTACTTCAGTCGTGGAATTGGTGTAACTGGCATTAAAAAGCTATAAAAACTTGCTGAAACTTGCACACCGCCCCTGTTCATATGGCTGTGCGGCGGGATGTTTGTGTATTTTATATAGAAAAACTCTTTTTTTATAAAAAAAAAATTTTTGTAGAAAGTACTGTTTGAGGGTTTCAGAAACAACAAACACAGTTCATAATAAATGTTATATATACATGGGTATGATGTTCGCATCAAAATGCATTGTTCTTTTGAAATGGCTACGGTTACATTATGGTGTTGGAGCTCTAGATTGAACTGGACGCCATCATCCTTGTCAGCATGTTTTTAACACATACCGTGTTGTATGTGTGTAAATCTAGCATACACATGTTAGATTATTGTTTCTTTCAGTAAGCAGACTTCATTGACACTTGGTCTCTAATAGCTGTAGAAACACTAAATGTGCTGTCAAGTCTCTAGCTACTATGTGTACAGGATATGTACATGGCTTCCTCTATTTGAGCTCAGTTAAAGATCTAAGTTAGGTTTTAAACCTATTTACAGAGATTGATACTAATACTGTCAATGATTATAAACACTGGCTGGGGCTGGTAAGTGTGTCAGTGTAGCCTACTACTCACTTTGGTGTGCAGGCACCCTGTGTTCGGTCGATCTGTTCTAAAAAAGTATTTTTGCTTCTCAGACATTAAATGGAGTGGTAAACTTCTGATCCACTGACAGCTACTGCTGGTTATCTGTTAGTTTCAAACCCTGGATACTTGTGGTGTCTAGATCTCCCGTAGGGAGGGTTGTCATAGGGTTCGACCGATGTGGATGTGAGGATGATGAAGATTCAGTGTTAAATTGTAATCTTGCCAAGGTGGAAAAGCCTCTGAAATGGCATTCAAACCATCATGTGACACACAAACTCTCCATTGAAACTCATACTCTCACACCACACAGGCATTATTTCTCAGCTCAGCCATTTGAGATAAAAAAATAAAATGAACAATAAAATCATATTCATGTATACTTGTGTGGAATTTAATCAATTGGGCTTGATTGGGGTTAGACATCATGGAGTAGCTGTGGTGAGACAGGAACCTCCATGTCAGATTTGATTGGCGATATCTGTTTTTCAATTAAAGGCCAGTATCGTCCCAATATAACAGCTGTATCGGTCTAACGCTAGTATTGTGTTGTGCTGTCTCTTTCAGCTACCCCCAGCTGAGCTCAGTGAGAGTGAAGGAGCTGTGTGAGCTGCTTAGCTACTGGAATGGAGCTAGCTTCATCTGCAGGAGTCAGGTTGGGCGTTGATATTCTATTCTGTAAACTATAGAAAATGACAGATGAAGTGAATTCATCATATTATGTGTTGTGATGTGTAATTGCTATTTCATCAATGCACAAGTTTTCTTCACACTCTAGATGTGTTTTCTTTCCAGATTGAGCGATTTATCAGGATGGGTATTCCTCTGAGCTTACGAGGTCGAGTATGGAAGTGTCTCCTCAGTATAGACAGCCTGAGAGAAACCAGTGACTTCAACTACCAGGTAGAGAACTGTACTGGGAAGTATACACTCCTGTGTCTGATCATGTTATTGCATAACTTTCACTAGCAAAAGTGTGTTGTGCTGTCTCAACAGCGCGTGGATTTTTCTCACAACAAAAGAGTGTCTCATTGCCTTCTCCAACAGAAGTGCTTGTTGGAGGTGCGAGGGCCCCTGGTGGACTTGGGTGTCAGTGAGTATGGCATCCTGTCCGCCATAGCTACGTTGAGCGACACCCAGAATGATCTGGGTTTGACTGACCAGCAACCCTCCAGCTGCCTTGAGCCCGGCTACTCCAGAGACGATGTCACGCTCTTTCGACAGATCGCTCTCGACCTGCGTGAGTTTGAGATAGGGGAATGAGATTGTAGGTTTTTGTGTTTGTGTTCTTGTTTTGCTTTTCTTGTTAGAACCAGTTTGAGTTTTAGACCTTTAGAGTGAGGGCCTGTGCAGGCCCTTTTAAAAAGTCTTTAAAATGTGTAATCTTAATATGGTTAAATGTTGCCTTTCAGTCTTAGATCTGGTTTCAGTATTGCTTTTAATATTGCTACAATATTGCTTTTACTTGGGATGCTACTTTTTTAGTCCTAATTCTCTCTGGTTGTTCAGACATATACTCTCATACTGCTACTGTTTTTGTTACTATTCTGTCTTTTTTAGGGGGTTGAAATTGGTCTTGAATTGTATTTAAATTGTCATTGAAAGGTTCTTAAAGTATAACATTTACAGTAACTGGCAGAACTTGCCTCTAGTCACCCTGGGTTAGGAGAGAGTAAGGTTTAAGGTTAGGCACGTAGTGGTGAGGATTAGGATTAGTGTGTGCATGTGGAGGTGGAGAGAGAAATGCTAAAGCGCTCTTAGTACTCCAAGTACAAACAGATTTTGAGTCCTTCATCGAATTAAAAGCTTTGCAGCATTTATTCATTTTAATTAAACTGCCCCATAGAGCGTTCCTTCCCGACCCACCGCTCTCTGATGGGGGAAAGCCCAGAAGCCATTGAGGGTCAGGCCAAACTCTTCAGGGTCCTCATCGCCTACGCCAAGTACAACCCACAAGTTGGATACAGCCAAGGTAACAGAGGTTGATCTACAGCTTTACTTTATCCATTTATGTATCCCATGACGGTGGTTGATTCATTGATTTTTATATGCTGCCTTCTCTGCTTCTGTGCCACTTCATGGACTTATGTGCTACTAGCTGGTTATATAATGCCACCATATCAACACTATGCAGTGCCAAATAAGCCACTTCTTTATTTGTCGTGTATTTGAAACAGAAACAAGTACAGATTCTGTACAGTCTGTGCATTTGTATTGATGACTTATAGGTCTAATAATTATCAGTTGTCTTGTCAGAGTATGTGTTGTCTTAAGATCATAACGATTTGGCTATATAGTCAACTATTAGATAAAGATCCTGAAAATAAGTTCTCCTGCCGTGTGAGGTCATTGAAGTTAATTTGCATATTATGAGAGGATTATGGGAAGGTGTGAAGATTTATAGTTAAAGTAATACAACTTTTAATTCCTTTAATTAATCAGACTACTTCATAAAGAACAGATCTTATTTGTGCAAAAGGATTTTCTTTTACTGCACAGTGTTAGATAGCGCCCGGATATCTAACAGGGTCTAACGACTAACAGGTCTGACTCCCTTCCTATTCACTCTTTACACATCCGACTTTAGGTACAACACAGAGTCATGCCACTTGCAGAAGTTCTCGGATGACTCTGCAATTGTTGGATGTGTTAGGGGGGGTCAGGAGGGGGAGTACAGAGGACTGGTTGGTGATTTTGTTGAGTGGTGCAACCAGAACCATCTGCAGCTCAACATGGGTAAAACGAAAGAGAAGATCTACTACTGCACATTTCACTTTTTGCACCCTGGACTTTTTTTTAATTTTTTTTAATTTTTGCACATTATTATTATTACGATTATTTCTTCTTTTGTACTAAGAATTTGTATATTTTTTGCTTATCTTATATATTTTTTAATTCCTTAACTTTTACTTATCTTAGTTGTGTTATTCTATGTTGTTGACATTTCCCCTCTGGGATTAATAAAGTACCTACCCACCTACCTACCTATCAATACACTGTGCAGCCAGGCAGGCGGTGGTGAGGATCTCCTTGACATGGGTCTGCCAGCTGGAAGCCTCTAGCTTGCTTAACCAGCGGTCCATACTGTGGGACTGGTCGTTGCATGCTTCCACCAGCTTAATCAGGCTCTCCTGGAGGATATTAGACCTGGAAATTGCAGAATAGTATGATATAAAGTAAGAGGCGAACTCTAGCAATCAGTGCATTTTGACAAGAGGTCACACTTGACCAAACTACTTCTGTTAATAAATAATGGCGGGTGAATACTAGTGTGTGTATTTAAGTTCATGAAAGCATTGGCTCCTGAACAAATGGAGACAACCTGCCAGGACACTGGAGCACTGACTGTATTGATTGTTTTCAAAATTCAAATCGTAAAGCCAAACAGTTTATATTTATGAAGAGAAGCTGAATATGAATGAATGAATGAATTATTCATTTACATAGCACTTAAAGCCAGGAGTGACCTCCCACCTTTCGATGGCCTTGTGGATCCTCCTCCATTGGGGGTAGTTAGCCTCAGACTCAAATCCTCCACCACGAGCTTTGGCCTGCTGGGCCACATTGATGGTGCGCGTGTCAATGATGTAGCCGCGCTTGCCCGGACGCAGGGTGGCGTTGATAAGCTTCTCGTCCTCCTTGCACCGTCGTCCATTGGTGCCTGTCAGAGGCTGCCCTGCTCGCATCATCACCTGTGCGTGGAAGTGATTTGTGAGCTTTTCAAGAAGGGGCAACTATCATGAGCTATTGTCCACAAATGCATCAATCCAATAAAATCACAACCATATTAACTTAATTTCCCATTATGCACTCACCATGCCGTTCTTCTTATGGTAGTAGCTAAGTACTGGGAAGCGGCCAAGGTGACGGAAGGTAGCTACCTTCCTCAGTGTGTCGTCATCAACATCTTTGGGCACTACCACAAGAGGGGGGTATGACGGGCACGCACTGAAGTCCTTGTTGACTTCACTCAGTCTCCACTCATCTGTCTGAGAGAGAAGATGATGTTGGGTGAAGAGAATGGCTTCAACTGCCTCCTAGCATACCTATAGCCAATTCAAAGTCATTAGCGTTGCTCATGTCCATACCATAGACTCCAAGTCTTTAAAGGCATCCTCTGGAAGGAAAGAGTTCCAGCCATCCTCTATGACCTCAAACATGGGCCGGTAGAAGAAAGGGTACATCAGGGAGACCGAGTCAAGAGTGGACAAAGCCTAGAGAGGAATAAGCGAATGTCTATTAGCTATTCTTATTTTAGTAACATGTAGAATTGAACCTGACATTACAAGGTAAACAACCTTTCAAAAAGTAAAGGTGAACATTTTGTAGTTAATAGTTGAAGATGTGTATTTCTGTTGTGTATAGTCTGTGCTGCATATTTGAGATTACATTTTTACCTCAATAGAACTGGCGATGTTGAGACACTCTTCCATGCCAGGGATGTCCAGCTGGATCACCCTCAGGTCTTTGCATTTCACTATGATGGTTCCCAGAGACCCCACAAATCTGAAAGACATGTTGAAGATTTAATTTTAAGGTAAAGTGGAGAGGACAATTGTCCTCAGGAGGACTTTCTCATTCCAAGTGGACTTGTCAATGAATGAACACCTATAAACCTCACCGATAAAGTGGGCCATTTTCCCAACTGCAAATTGCAGGGACAAAAAAAGTGACTTGAACTCTGAAGTAACTGAATCACAAATGCAAAAAGACCTACACAGGAAAGCCATAGTAACTTGAATGCTAGCTATCAATATGTGTCAGGTTTAAAGCAGTCAAGTCAACCACCACTTTTGTAAAATTGAAATGTGTTAAAGAAAGTTTTCTAAGCGACATGAGGCTACTAACAGAGTTCCAAAAGCCCAAATAGGCTGTGCCTTAATTCCAGGTGCATCAGTCACAAAAACTGCAAAATTATTTCATGTAGCAAGGAGATAAGTCTTGAAAATCATGACTCCAAACATGGACAAACTGCATTTGCAAAGAGGAACAGTGGTCGCAAGTCCAACTCCAGTGACAGGGATAGACAAACACTAAAGACAATACAACACAAAACTATGGCCTGATGTCAGGGAAGTGAAAATAATGAATCATCATTTTGATATAGGCATTCCAATCAAGGAGAAAAGTCGTACTATCTATAATATTTAGCAAGCAGAACATCACCTCTTCTCTATGGAATCAATGTTGGAGTGAAGCAGCCAGAGTTCTTCTGTGTTGTCCTGTCTAGAGGAAAGAATGAGATGATGACCAGTCAAGCACAGGGTCCCCTCCACAGTGGGCATGAAGGGCCGATGGAGGACAACCCCATCCACCCTAGGTGTCTTTATCAGCTCTGCAAACTCCATGACCTGACCTGAAGAAAGAGGTGCATGCATATGGGGAAAGAAGTAGAATCATTGTTTGGTGGCAAGGGTGGTGTGTACGTTTTGATGAGGATGATGAAACTATCCCTTGTGCCATCCCTTGTGGGAGAGAACCTTTGTAGAAAACTAGCTAGCATATTTGAGGAAATGGAGTGAGTACAGTATGCCATTGGGCTTATCAAGTAGGCACGTCTCATCACAGGCCCACGTCACCTCCAGAAGGCTCAACAGTAAGTTGTGGCATCACAGAACCACCCCCACAGCTGTTTTCAAAATTGAACATAACTATAACCACCTACACCTCCCGTACCCATGCTTAGGGTTAACAGGACCATTTCTCCATACCCAACCATTTCTAAGATATTGGTCAATATTCGCCATTCTCTTTTAAATATTTGTTATAACGTTAGTAATTTGTAACTGTCAAGTGACGACATTTATTGGCTGCTACTGCTAGCTCACATTAGCTCGCTAAAGCGCTTTGCTGGTTGGCAGAAAAGCTTCACCTTACCTGACTGCCTAGCAAGGTACGAGGTACCATACAAGTCGACACAAGTCGATATAAATTGCCGAAATTACCTGCCAGATAGCTAAGGTTAGCTTAATTCAGGAAATGAAGTGGCTAACGTCAGCTAGCCAATGGTAAAACAGGTCGTACAACGTCTCCAAGTAATTTGAAAATTAGAAAAATTCTCTCCTAAAATTTGATGACATTATTAATATCATTAACAAATGAACCCAATTTTCCAAGTGCTAATCAACGTACATGAAATTTAAGTGGTGTACAGTTACCGGAGTAGCTCTTCGTTGATATTGTTGTTGGGCGAGACTAGTACGTTTACAAAAATATGCCGTCAGGAACAACTTGAATTGTGAAAGTTGGTTCCGCTTAATTTCCACAGCAAATTCCTAATTCCTAGTTGAAGAAAAAACGTCTAGTTGACATGAAAGATTAGTTATAGGACCAGTCGTGGGAAATTATTTTGACTGACTTGATTTTGACCACTGTTAATCGCCTACTAATTGAACCATACTATCATATCAAAAAGAAACACTAGGTGGTGACAATGAAACATGTATTGGAAAGACTTGTAGAGGGAAAGGGCTCACCCCATATAGGTCCATGATTGAAGATCTAGGCGATTCGGAATGACTGGAAGGTAAGGGTGATAGACCATATGAAGGAAGTCTAATCCAGGCCGTTTTGTCATGTATTCCCTAAAAAAGCTCTAGTCATTAAAAGTTAACCAACAGCCTAGTATGTTTTAGTCAATTTTAGTCACATTATTATACTGGTTAGTCGCTATTGTAATTGTACTAAAAGTACTAGGCTACTATTTTTTGTCACTAGTCACTATTCTTCTAGTTAAAAGGCACTAGCCACTAAAAACAGCCTCTAGTACTTATTTTACTATTCAGCCAGTTACAATACTGTTTGCATCCAGGTCTGTGCCTTATTAATAATTTATTCCCTAAAATATATTAGTCGCGAATAAATAGCCAATGTAAATAGACAATGTATAATAGGAACTAATGATTAACAAATAATTTCTAATGCATAATAACCAGGAGAATTGGATTAGAGACTAGTACAAATTAAAATAGTGACTAGTGAGTAAAGAGTAATGAATGAATTCTGACCATGATTATTGGCACCTTTTAGAATAATTAAAATACATTTTGTTGGAGGAAATATATTCTCATTTGCAGTGTAATTCAACTCACCTCTGACAGGTTTCAGGTGCCCATATGGTATAAATGAACCAATTATCAATTTTAAAGTTACAGCCTGTTCTGCTTCTCTGGTCATCTGTGAAAATGGTGAAGAGAAAAGAGCTGTCTGAGGATGTCAGAAAAGCTATTATCACCAAACATAAATGTTCATAAGGCTATAAGGCCATCTCTAGAAAACTTGGTACTACTGTTTCCACAGTTCACAAAATTACTAACAATTTTGCTGGTCATGGAATTGTTAACAGTCTCCCAGGACATGGTGGTAAGAGGAAAATCTATCTCAGATGTCATTGAAGGTTGGTGCGGGCCATTGAAAAAAAACACCTCACCAACATCCAAATATCTCAAGGCTGACATGGAGTTGTCTGGGTCAATGGTTTCAGCCTGTAGTATACACCAGACACTAAACCAAGAAAAGCTTTACAGCTATACGATAAAGAAACACTTTATCACAGAATTTTCACAGACTGACAGTAAAATGGATCCTAAGTTTGAACTAACAAATGAGTGTTGATTACTGTCTTGTTTCTTTTGAGAGAGGACATAATGTAGTTGGAGTTCATTCAGTCTGGAGAGCCAGTTGGAGAAGTGGGTGGGTGCTTCCGCTGTGTTAACTGCAAGCAATAAAGATTTGGAGTCAGGTCACAACCTATTTGAGTCTGTCATTTGCCAGAGCCGTTGGGGTCACATCCACTACATAATGCACAATCATTAATAAGTTACTTCACTACATTTTTTCAGTGTTTATTTACTGAATTTTCAATGTATCCCAGGAAACATAATAAAGGGAGCATCAACAATAAGGGCATCAATAAACTTTGAGTGTCTTCTCTGCAAATACAATACCAAAAATAAGGTCGGTAAATAAATATTTACATAATATATAATATAATACATAATATTTATAAAATAAGGTGCAGCCACATATTAAAGCTCATGTACACCCCTATCCTCTAAAAATTCCATAAAGGGGCTCCGTTATGTCACTTACTAATTGTTAGAGGTTTGTTAACTGTGAAAGTCAAGACAAATAAGTTGCATTGTAAATCTATCTGGTTCAGAACTACAACTGAAATTGTGTTGGGATTTGCATTAGCACACTAATATTCTTGCTACCTCACTAATACATAGCATACACACATACACTCTTTCTCTCTCTCTCTATCCCTAAAGAGGTGAACACTTTTGGAGAGAGATGAAGAGCAGATGGCTTGGCGGAGGCTGTAGCAGGCCTGTTTGTTTGTTTGTTTGTTACTAGACATGTCTTTGTCAGGCCAGTGTGAGCATGTGTGTGTGTGTGTGTGTGTGTGTGTGTGACATGTATTACAAATCACCACAGTATTTGCTTCAGTTGCAGGCTGTCTGGGCTTCACGATAGATGGTTTGCTCAGGGCCTTTCCAGCCCACATCATACAGAATGCTGTGGAGACGCCAGGGCTCAATTGAATGTGAAACCAGCATTGCTTTACAAACCAAGTAACTGCCCTTATTCTGAGGTAAATATGCTTTGCTATGGCTTTTCCCACAGTTTTTAAAGAAGATGGCTTGAGAAAAAATAGCTTTCAAAGCAAATACTTACGTCACAGTCCTGTGCAAGACACGATAGAGTAGCCTGTATGTTTTATTCAAAAGAATGCTAAGACAGACTATTACTGAGAAGGAGGAGAAGATGACTTACTTTATCTTCTGTTAATAAAGACTCAGCAAGAAAGAAATTACCTTTTATGACAGTAGCTTGGTGAAAAATGTTTAGAGATAAAACTGTATCAAACACAATCGCTGTATGTCAACTTTTATGGAGGGGATTCAGGGAACTATGACATTCCATGACTGAAACATCTGGACTCATACACAAAACCTACAATTTCATCAAAACATATTCATATGTCTATCTGAAGGTGTAACACTAAACCAGTGCCTGCAGTACAACATGTGGCACAAGTGGTATTTGATTGGTAGAATAGGTTTTTTAAGTTTTTTTTAAGTTTTAAACATTTTTGGAAGATCACCTGATCTGGTTTAGAGACTGACAGTTCCTACCTATTACTCATCCATGCCAGTCATAGTTCAATTTATGAAGAAAGACAATGTCTCATCTATGATTTATTCCTTCCCATTAATCTTCGGTTCTGACTAGTTGTTGTGGTTTGTTTGAGTTCTTATTTATTTGGTGTTGTTGTGTTATTTTGTGCAAGTCCAGTGAATCAGCGCCGTCTGTCAGGCCAGAGAATGATGACTCAAATTGATGACTCAAATTCATACTCATATGTTGTGGGTAAGCTCTGTGACACGACACTTTCTCTCCAATCCTTAATGATAGGCTATTGCTACGATTAGAAGTGCAATAAGTAACCATACTGCTATGTAATCTCTAACTAAGCTCATAAATGGCAGTAAAACGTGTCCATTCCTCTGTTAGGTTTTTCACAGTTCCATAAAAATCCAGCATTTTTGGTCAATTCTGCCAAGGAAAACTGCCATTGAACTGACCAAACACTGCCACATCAACTAGGAAATAAAACTGACCCATTCAAATCAAAATGTGTTTGGCTAAAATGTGCAATGTCAGATATGCTTTGCAGAAGAATTCAAAGAGAATATTAACCCAGATGTAATTTTGACTTGTATGAAATATATGTAATTTCTATGTGTAAAATCCAATATAATAATCTGGCCAGGCTGTTTTGGAATGTGTTTTTTAGTTTTTATTTCATGTAGGCTATTAACGACACTTTCTTCAGTACACTAGAAATAGTAATAATTAAAAAATAAAATTTAAAAAAAAAAGTAATTCAAGTTATTGCTTGGCCAGGATTGGACTATTTGTTAAGTCACGCCTGTGTCACGTGAAGGAATCTTGCAACCAGACACGCCTACCTACCCCTTGTAACCTCAATGGGAAAAACTGAGAGAAAGCGGCCAAGGTTCCACAGGGATTTGTCACCGATTACATCCTTTGCATTATTTAGCGCATGCCACATGTGTGCTGCTATGAACCCTGTATGCCTGAGCAATATGCTACCCTATTTGCCTTCATCAAATTTTCATGTTTTTTGTAGGGCGGGGAGGGGTCTTGGAATGTGGGCATAAAAGCTCAAGATGGATGTTTTTAAGTAGCGTGTGTGGTTTCTAGTATTTTCATTCATGTACAGGAGAGGAAAATGTTTTGGTCTGAGCCTAGCCCATTTGTAGTGACTCAGATTTGCACATTCATTTTGCTGACAAATGAACTGAGAGGAAGGTTGCGAAAACTAGCTACTACTTTTGTTGCTAGTAATTGCTAACTGGCTGAATGAGCCTTGCTAAATTTTAACAACTAACTTGTTAATCATTATTGGATAGCCCTGCTGCTAGCTAGCTAGTCATAATGCTACTTATATTTATATATTATTCAGTTCTATTCATACATGCATTGGGAATAAAACCGTAAGATTAAAACCTTACAGCATTGTGAGTTTTTATGGGGCACTACTAGAAATTTGGGGCCCCCTGACAAGATGTGGCAGGTGCCCTCCAGCCTGTTCTAATTTAGTACAGCATCTCCTCTCCTCTACAGCCCCCTGAAAGTTCTCCCCCTTTTCGCCCCATAAGCAGCATCCTCGTTTCTACTATCAGAAATACATTAAAATTGTTTTTATTTTCCCTTGTTGTAAAATCCCGACAAATGGAAGTGAGAACATACAAATTGATACGCAAATCGAAGCATAAGTTTCCATGAATGAGCAGTCAGTTGCAGTGGTGTAGTGGTGTCACATGGGTCACATTTCTGTGTTGGGTGGCTGTGAGCTGTTGTAAGTTGCAATTAGCCATTAATGTCAGTTGCTTTTGAAATTGCCACAATGCTGAATTTGAACCAGAAGCCTCTGTAAGCCTCTAAGACTCACCAGAATATTCACACAAACATGATCACATTAAACCCATCATTGGCTCTACATAAGTACATATATTGATTACAAAGTTCTACTTCTGAATTACAAAACATAAAATAGTCTTGCCTCACAATATATCATTGATTTACTTACTCCCCATAAATCCACTTGAAGCCCCTGCTCACAGGATACAGGAAAAAAAAACTTTTTCCCAAAGAGCTCCCTCCTTCTGGAGCCAGGTTCCTGCCCATGTCAGGAAGTCAGACAGTGTCTCAGTATTTAAGTCTGATTTATTTAGCCTACACCCCCTACCAGCCTGGATCCCTATTCAGTCCTTGAAAGGCCTCTGATTTCTTCTTGCTAGATCTTGCTGATCTTTTATTATTTTTTGGTTTGCTCTAATATTCACCCAGTCTCACACAAGCCTCATATCTTAGGATTGTGATTTGTTGTTGTTTTTTTGTCTAAAATTATTTATGTCCTTTTGTTGCCTTACAAAGCACATTACGACAAACTTGTCTTGTTAAAAGTGCTACATGATTTGAATTAATTTGATTGTATTGCTGCTATTGCTGTGAGACTCTTTCTGTGCCAAACTCCAAACTGCAGCCTATGAACTCCTGTCAACATTAGTGTCTAGTGCCCTGCTCTAAAGGGATTGCGGAGGTCTGACAGCCTGAGGAAGAAGAGAAAACTGAGGCTACTCAGATAAAACAGGTTTTATGATGGTCAGTTGACTATGCACGCAAGCATATGCTCATACATACATTTGCTCTCATTTAAACAATCTTTTTCACAGTGATCTGGCCTGGAGGATTGGCTCTGCCCTGATTCTCTTCATCATGCGTCTCTGTGAAATTTCCTCACTACAACAGGCTTCCCGCTGACATTGCTGCACTATCCTTGTTAGATAAAAGACTAGTCATTCGCCATAGCAAGCACAGGTCTTTAAAGCGTGGAGCTAGAGTGGACAATTGCTTAGGCAAAATGTATATTTGATCTTACAAGGCTTATTTGTATATGGACATGCTGGACAAATCACATTTATTTGTAGCTACCATACAAGCTTTCAATGATGACTAAAACAAAACCAAACAGCCTTTAACCTGCCTTCCAATATCTTCACTTGCAAAGGCTTCATTATAAGTTTGGTATGTTATGTCAAGATAAATGGTAAATGGCCTGTACTTATATAGCGCCTTTCTAGTCTTTCCGACCACTCAAAGCACTTTACACTACATTCACATTCACCCCATTCACACACATTCATACGCTGATGGCAGGGGCTACCATGTAAGGTACCAACCTGCACATCAGGGGAGACTAACCATTCATACACATTCACACACTGGAGACACAGCTTCGGGGGCAATTTGGGGTTCAGTATCTTGCCCAAGGACACTTGCGGAGTGGAGGAGCCGGAGATCGAACTTCTGATCTTCCGAATAGAGGCCGACCCGCTCTACCTCCTGAGCCACAGCCGCCCCACGCCCTACAGCCACCCTACATGAGGTCAAGACCATGTTTGTGCTGGTGTAGGGGTTTTGGAAGCACTAGGGTTAGACTGACATATGTATAACATTCACACGGGGCAGCTGTGAGGGGGCTGTACAGTTACATTTTCAGTATGGCAATTGGTAATTTAATCTGCTGTGAGATTGCAAGCACATATTTACATTCAAACGCATCAGAAATGCAATATTGAGGTTGTCTCTAAAGGTTTGATCCAGAGCGGTGGAATGCTTTCCCATCAGGCAGGGGGTGATACTTGACAGTGGGAACACCAGACAGTTTGTGCTCTGCAGAAAAAATACTAGAGCTCTAATATCAGTGTTGTGTGCCAAAAGTTTTCAAAACGCCTGACACGCTCTGGAATAAATTTGCTTTTCACATTCAATTCAGTGAAATGATTATTTTGTTAGAAAGTATTGTTAAACTAAATCCAGCCCCCTGGATTCAGTCTGCTGGATTTCAATGCAGTCTTCCTAATGGGATTTGTGCAACAGCCTATTTACTATGAGCTTACCAGATATGCCACATGAGAGTGGATTTTACAGCAATGTGCTACAACTGAATAGTCTCAAAGCTTCACTGAACTTGTTAACCCCTGTACTTACACAGAAATTGAACTAAATGGGCATTTACAACCCTCTGATTGCCTTGTTGTTTCAGTAGTCCAGGTGGGCAATAAAACATCATATTTACACAATGTCACAACGCAGAATAAGGGTCACACACAGAGCCAAAATGGTCTGCAGTGTCCTGACACATTATCTTATGCCTCCAATATTAATGATAACACTTTTGAAAAGCTGACCCTTCCCTTGTCTAACAGGTCACCTTCTATATGAAATATAAATACCACTGCATTGTTGTGACTAATACATTTGCAAATTATATGAAACAGGGCAAAGTGTGTTCTTTTTGTTAGGCCATACAATTGCAAACATTTTTTCATGTTGGTAA
The DNA here is from genome assembly GCA_900660455.1 of Gephyroberyx darwinii. Classification (NCBI taxonomy): domain Eukaryota; kingdom Metazoa; phylum Chordata; class Actinopteri; order Trachichthyiformes; family Trachichthyidae; genus Gephyroberyx; species Gephyroberyx darwinii. Next base: position 40,728 of record CABFOQ010054581.1, read on the forward strand.
TGAAGTTACACAAGCATATACTGTATATATCATATATCTTACACATGTTTCAATCATCCACTAACATCCACTGCATCAAAATATACTTCTAAGGTTAAAAATGGGATCCCTTTGCAGTAGTCTTCTGCGAATAGACATGCACATCATTGCCTTCGATCAAGGTAAACAGTTTAAGGTCGGTAGCAATGGCCTCCAATCAGCACCACCGTAAACAGCCCTTTGCAGTTATCAGCGGAAATAGAAATTTCACTCAACCCATTCAAAACTTTTTTTCTCTTGCATGAATTGTTGTCCTACAACAATAATATGCAAAAATGCCTTTCAGAGTGCTGGCCTGTCCTGGCAACAATTAGCACAGTTACACTGCAGTATAATGAAATGCGTCATTCTGAATTCATCATCTGAATCAGAATCTTCATGATAGAATGGAGCACAAAACCTATGATCACGGGTTGAAATATCGACCACAATTTGGTAAGTAAGTGCAGCACTCTTGACCAATTAAGTGACATAACTTTAAATAAAACCTTTAAGAAGTTAGTATTGACGTTGTCTTGCTTTGATATAGAATTAGATATGGTGAAAATATTACGTTTTACTTCAACATAATCACTGGCACAATTTACCCCCATGTGGCTCAACTTATCCTCCCCCCATGCTCAACTTACCCCTCATCTGGGGCAAGTTTTTTTTGGCAAGTCATATTTTCAAAAATTCTTATTTTAGATCTAATGGGATGATTTCCAGGGATGCCCAACATCCTGAAATATATGTACATATCTTAGTTGGAGACATTGCTATTACATGCACTCACTATAAAGAATCCTCAGGTAAAAAGTGGCTCAACTCACCCCACTCCCCCCTACATTATATAGATTGAGCTGTAAGTGTGTAGGATAACAGCCAATAATTACTATGCAGGATGTGTGTCAGCAAGGTCATATAGGAATAGATTAGTACATGCCTAGAGAACATTAATTACATTACATGAGCTTTTCTGGAGTCTGAATCATCAAGAACACTATGTGATGGCAAGCAGGCATTTGCAATTTCAAAGCTCAGTGAGAACAGCTGTTGATGATGCCAAGTGTCCTCAAATGAGTAGTTTATTTGAAATGTCTTTTACTCACCAGAGGGGACATTCTCACACTCATGTAATTTACACTTCTGGATGTTCTTAGGTTGTGGCTCATGGTCACACTGAGCCTGATCCACTTCTTCTTCTGTCTCGGCCTTTGTGTTTACACACTTGATGAGCCGACGCTGCACTCCGCCACCGCAGGAAGCCGAACACTGCGAGGGAGAATGGACTAGATGAGGACTTCAAGTCAGGATTGTATAGGGAGTGTAACAGGCATGGGGAGGTGGTGAGAAGCTTGTAGCATTACAACAGTCAAACACGTGATGGCAAGAAATAAGGTTCCCCTGTGGGTAATGGCAAGGGGCATTTATTGGCAGAGAAAAAAGGCAAACTTCAGAAAAAGTAAACAAAACACAGGTCCGAAAGCCCCTCTCTGGGGCTTTCTATAGCTCACCAGTGGAAATGGTACCCCAACAAAAAAGAAGCTCACTCAAAATTATCCTTTTTCTTTCTAGAGCTCAGGCTGCTCTTCCCCAGTGTCTGCCCAACACCAAACTGCTGCAGCAAGCCCTTTGTTTCTTAATGAGCCAACTAGCTGCAGGTGGGTGTCCTGGAGAGACAATGGAGAATAGTTCTTAGATGGACCTCTTTTATGAATTAGTAATGCCTGGTTTGTGGAGGTGTGCACAGTCTTTCTTAAGCGCAAAGGCAAGAAATCTGAAAAAGGGCACTTTCCCAATAATTATAGGAGGTCTAGGCTCATTTTAGCTCATTTCTGGTGATTATGTTAAGAGAGGAATCATGATTGTCGACTATGACATTGAAGAAAAATGTTCAGTTTTTGATGAAGGACTGACCATAGACATTTCTGTTTGCATATTATTGCATAAGCTCTATTGAAATAAATGCTCTTGGCCTTGTTTTTGAGAGAATGATGAAATGAGCCTAATGAGCAAGAGCCATCGCCACTCACATTCATTTCTTTATAAGTGCACCCAGTTTTGGCAAGAATACTTTGAGAGTAAGGAATGGCCTTGGTCAAAAAGGCATTGTAACTATGCATGAGTTCAAGTTCAAGTTCAAGTTCAAGTAATTTATTATCAAATATGCAGCATCACTTACATTGTACATCACATACTGTACAATGAAATGTTTTGGACGAGGCACGTTCCAACATGGTAGGTACACATGAATCACACATCTAGTATATAAAAAAAGATAAAATAGAATAAAATAAAAGTAGCAATAAAACAGATTAAGGGCTAAACTAGAATAGAAAGAGAATGTATGGATATGAAAAGCAGCAGGTTGGCAAACATGAATGATCGAGTGATACAGAT
>CABFOQ010054581.1:47846-60708 GCA_900660455.1 Gephyroberyx darwinii
TGTAATTGGCAGGGATGTCTGAGGCTTATAGTCTCTGTAGAAGACATTTCTCCGAAGACATTTTCATATTAGCATTCTGTAGTGTTGCTGCTTTCCAGGAGCATAAGACGTTAGGCTCCTCCTACCACAGCTGGCTGTGAAGATGGAGTAGACCAAGACAGGGGCAAATCAGGGACAGAATAGATACACAAGCCCATCACAGGGCACTGGAACAACTGTGGATGTATGTTGACATTGTTGTGAAAATCTTTCTGATTTATTACAGCTAATTCATATGTGAATTACAAACCACATTTTTTACATTTTTTTTAGATGCATGTTTAATTTCTTCTCACCCTGCAGATTTATAGGGGCAAAAAACAGTCAATAATCAAAATGGATTTTCCTGTTTACCAGCAACACACATTATATCAAAAACATCATCAACCAATCAGCTATCGGCTCCTGGGCATGTGATCATAAATATTCTTCTGCCCTTGTTCAAGAAACCCCGATAAAATATCTTTCTGAAATCTTCATGACAACATGACAACTTTAGTGCCTATGTCTAGCCCTTATTACAGCATCATATAAATCACCCTGTGAGGATTTATGACTTAACACACCAAAGAATGAACGGGCAACCATAAAACACCTCCACTATAAACACTGATTAAAGTTCAGGCGCTCCCTGCTAATCAAGTGTGGCCTGTCTGGATTTTCAGAACATAATGATACAGAAAGTAAGACTCGTTGGGATGGGTGCAGTACTAGGAGTACTCTGTCCTTGGTGTGGTTCAGCGCTGCTGGCTCTGATTCATTAGGCCTTGTCACACTGCGTATTCAAACAGGCTATTGCCTTCATTTCACAGCTGACGAACCGGTCTTGGTCAGGCCACAGGGCTGTGTGCTGAGTGCTGCCTTTCCACCAGTAATGAGCCACTTTAGTAAATCAGCCCTAAGTGCATGTTTTCACTGAGATGCACACACACACCTATCCAGCTACATACACACTCTTGCTCTCTTTTTCACACACACACACACGCACACGCGCACACACACACACACAGAGCAGTGCCATGATCTCCATGTCCTTGATCTGGGTCACGCTCTCAGCAGAGAAGGGCTCTCATTAGTGTGTGTGTGCACACCATGTGCACTAGTTAGCTGCTGCAGAATCCATGAAAGCCCCAGAAATACGGCGCCCTGTTGTGATATTCATCTGGTATAATATGGTGCCAAGCTGCAGGGATGAACGCATCATTGCTGTGAATAATAATAACAGAAAGTTTATTGTTGCAATACATCCCAGTGAAAAACACATGGACTTACCAGCTGTAGTGCTTAAGTATAATGCATTTTATTCAGATGTATTTTATAATCTTTGTACTTCATGTTTGTGTCCACAAAGCTTTCAGAGTGATAGAGGTAAAATTACTGAATCATCAAAATGGTCCATAAACCCCTTACTCTTCACTTTATTGTGTCTCATCAAAACCAACAAATGATAAATGCATTCAGAGGTGCAAAATCCACAATGGTGAAATTGTTGGATTTAATAAATTGTGGTTAATAAGAGTGAAGTTATTCTTGTGACTACCTGACCAACATAAAATTTAAAAAATTAATTAAATTGAAACAATGGCATGCTATCCAGCGACTACCAGGTGATCTAATAAATTGGTAAGTGTTGCTCTACTAATAAATGAGGAGCTAAATAAAGCTTAAGGCACTGAAGTACGGTTTACCTTTCACAGGCTGGGACTTTTCCCAGGGAACCACATAAGATGGCTGTTAAAAAAAACCTCCTTCCCCACATCAGCAGCTGGTTTTGCTGCGTAGCTTTAAATAGGTTTGGCCTATGAGCCTGCTGGTTTCATATGGGACTAAAAAAAATGTAATCTGTTCTCTTTTATCTGACTTTGACTTTTATAATAATATGAATAAATATAGCTGCAAGCAAAAAATTAAGGGGCCATGCAAAAGATGTAGTAGTGGTTGCAGTAGCAGGAGTTAAAGGCAAAGTGGTACTTGTCATAGTAGTAGTAGTAGTAGTAGTAGTAGTAGTAGTAAGAACTAGGATTCTTACTGTGGTTTGTACCAGGTGGAGATGAGATTCTTGACTTGATATATTGTTGTTTTTATGATGTGATGTCATGATGGTGATAATGGTGATATGTTTATTTCGGACATATTAAAAGACAAAATATATATACAAGTAAGAAATAAACAAAACAAAATAACCAATAAAATGAACAGTAAACTTATACAAGAAATTCTCCATAAACATCAATAGTCAGAAAAAAGTGTAGGCTGAAGCTCCAGTTTATAATGCCTACCCTTTGATGCTGCAGAAGAAGAGATGTTTAATCCTAATGAGTCCACACAGGTTCAACGAATGGAAAAACAAAACAAAATAGAATAAAACAAACAAATGATTTGTACTGTGAGGACTGTGTGGATTCATGAGGAGGCAGACGTGGTTGTAAGGAAGGTTTTAGACTCCAGACTTCTTGTGTGCACCATAACGGATGCAGATGTAGAAACGACATGAGATTAGACGACCATCAGGGAAGTCTCTAACCACTCCTTCACTGTCAGACGAGCCAAACCTCCTCTCCACCCTCTCTTCTGATGAGACCATCATCTATCTCTCTCTCTCTGACTCTCTCCCTGAAATGGGAACTACTCCTCCCTATCCACCCAAAGGAAAGATTACAGGCCGTAACAGAGGAGATGAAGAACACAGCAGTGCTGACATGTGGAGCTACAGTCCAGAGTACAGTGAAAGGGAAGGTGACATTGTACTTAGCTCTCCAATTCCACTCATAGAGACTCGCAATTAAATGTGCAGGAATTTCTCCTAGACTAGTTGATTAGTTAGTTTTAGGCCGGACCCCGCTGAAAGTTTCAGATAATCATAAGGAATGCATTGTGGAAAGGACAGGGGTTGAAAGAGAGGTCATTGACAAAGAATCATCATAAAGCCAGAACTGTTTCAAAGCCCAGACATTATAGTCAGCACAGAGAGAGTGTCCTTGGTGTCATGTCCTTGCAGGAGCAGTCAAACCCGCTGATTAATGATCCAGGAGTGAGAAACACACACACAGGCAAGCAAGTAGTTTGGCAATCAATTCATCACACTTTATTTTGTGTGACCCCAGCTGATGTGGTGGCTAGCGAGCAGCACAATAGGCTCTCAGCACAAATGCAGAAGTATAGTAAAGCGCCCATACACACACCATGGTCTTACCAGACAAAGAGCCCACTGCTAAAATCTCAATACCTTCATTTCTAGAGGCTTTATTACTGAGTGTGTGATTTGGGAAAGCGGCTTAGGGAGAATTGTGTTATGTGTGTGTATATGTGTGTGTGTGTGTTTGTGTGTGTGTGCCTGTGTACTTTACTGGGCTGACAAATTATCAGGGTACTGCATGAGCCTCAGGAACGTTTGTGTTTAATTTCTTACATTTACACTGAAATGGATTTTACTGAACTGGCAGATCACAGTGCAGCAGGGCTAGAAACTTTTTGGGTGATACCATGCTATGTTTAGATATACTGTAGATGCCTCATTGGTAGAGCGCTAGTGGGGTCACTAGACCATCCCTCGGAAGGCTTGTAGGTGCTGGTTATAGCAGTCAGCACTCTCCCTGGCCGTCTGAAGCTGCTTTTCACACCACTGAATCAGAGCCTGCTGCAACATCCCCACACGTGCTCGCTGGAAGCGTGCAATCTGGAAGACACATGGGAAACATCAATACATGTTACATATTAAACATTGCAATTGAGCTAGTGAGGCAGGTAGGGAATGAGGAAATGGGAAATCCAGTGCTGAATGATCTGGATGTTTCACCTCCTGTTTAGCCATTCCAGATATGTGATCAAACTCCTTCCCTGCTGCCATCTTCACCTCCTCCATCTGATGAATGTGGAGAGCATTGGCGTCATCATTATATACTTGGTGTTGATCAAAGTAAATGTACCGATTATACTTGCATCTCAGCAGCTTTCCACTACGATGTTACTGATTCGACTGAGCAGGTCAGTACTGCCACCTGCTGGTCACATGACAACATGTACATCTGTTCTGTGGTTTGTTGTATGTGGGTATGGACACTCACAGCAGCCTTCTTCGGAGGTTTGGCCCTCTCTGCATTCCTGCTGGCGGTCTCCAGCTCCACTAGTTTACAGGTCCTCCTGAACAGCATTTCCTGCATTGAACACAAAGACTATTTACATGTCATACACACATCTGTGACGATACTACAGGAATACTATGTTAACAGATCCTTCACTGTGACCTGTCACACATCAAGAGAACGCTATGCTTCTAGGGAGATAAACAGAGATCATCATTAGATCACATTGAGTGGAAACAAATCTCATTCTAGACAACATCATGATTTCATGGTTTCTCAGCTGCAGTTGTGAGTTATTGTGTCAATTGTCTGACCTTCTCTGCCTCCTGGTAGCGTGACTCCAGGTCCAGGCCCAGCCCGAGGGTAGTCATGTTGTTCTCAGCAACACTCATAAGGTTTTTCTGGCCACGCACAGACACAAAGATGATTTGAAAGCACAGTACAGGGACATATATATATATATATATATATATGGGATATAATTACGTTTCAATGGAGAAAGGTGTATATCTTACCCCCATTGAATCAATGACCTCCGACAATTTCACACACATCCTGTAAGAAGAAAGTTGTCAATTTGTAATTTATTAGTATGTACTCTTCATATGCAATAAACTTTTAGTACATCTGATTTTGACATGGGACCAATGCTGTAGTTGTCTCACTTGGAGAAGGCCTGTTTCTCAGGATCCTCCCCCGGCTCCACACAGAGGTGTAGAGCAGTAGAGAAGTGCCCACAGGCCACCGCTATTTCTGTAGACACAAGGAACACGGGACACGGGACAACCAGCACTCAGACATCATTCATAGTGTTTGTGTTTCAACTTGGTTGGAGTACCAGATGGGCAGGATTTGCTGCTTAGGGCAGCAAAGTGCCAGAAAGTTTGGAAAGTAACAGGATTTAGTATTTGCAAGTCAATTCAGTATAATTCTCTGTGATCAATGACTTGCTTGACATAGTAAACCCTGCACACCCGGCACTCCCAGCAGGTGCAAACAAAACAGTAAGAAGTACCTACAAATACTATTTGCTGAAAGTCTAACACATATCCTCCTGTCTACATCAACTATGGAATCTAAACACTCCTAAATAACAATGTTACACCAGAAGACTAAAATCAACAAGCACATCTTGTTTCTCACTTCAGACACAGAGTGAAATGGTATTGTTCAAAAGGAAAGTAGCTTCCTACTTTGCTCGGTCAGTACCACATCCAGGAATCTCTGGAAGAAAGAAGAAAAGCGAGGAGCTCAGAAATCAATCAGAGAAGATAAGAGGCAGACAAACATACAGAAAGACAAACAAACACTCAGGTAACTGACCCACCTCAGCTGCCGTCTTGGTACACCCAGTTAGAGTAAGGTTCTGGTCACGCTGCGCTTGAAAGAACTCATCCACGTCCTGCAGACACAGTCATGAGGGATTTAAAACCATAGTGCTATTATTTATTATTAGTGCTATATATTATATTATTTATTATTAGTGCTATATATTATAATATTTATTATTAGTGCTGTATATTATATTATTTATTATTAGTGCTGTATATTATATTATTTATTATTAGTGCTATATATTATATTATTTATTATTAGTGCTGTATATTATATTATTTATTATTAGTGCTATATATTATATTATTTATTATTAGTGCTATATATTATATTATTTATTATTAGTGCTGTATATTATATTATTTATTATTAGTGCTGTATATGATATTATTTATTATTAGTGCTGTATATTATATTATTTATTATTAGTGCTGTATATGATATTATTTATTATTAGTGCTATATATTATATTATTTGTTATTAGTGCTATATATTATATTATATTATGTATTATTAGTGCTGTATATTATATTATTTATTATTAGTGCTGTATATTATATTATGTATTATTAGTGCTATATATTATATTATTTATTATTAGTGTAAATTCTGTTTGTGTACCTTGTGGCCCTCTTTCCTCATTTCCTCCACAGCTTGACTTAGACGGTTGAAGATATTTTTCCTTACTTTCTGACGGCCTGGAGGCTGCACACACAAAGACACACACAAGATGCACATAAGTCTTATGAAAATACTGTTCAATAATAGAGGCACAGCACATATATCGGATCTTCTCTGTCATGAGTGGACGTCTATGTGACAGACGCACTGTAATGAAGGTGTGATGAATCTCAATGGGAATCTTTTGGTGCCAACATTAGAAAACTATTACTCCTTTGGATGTAGGAGAATAGAATAGAATAGAATAGAATAGAACGCCTTGATAAGTTGGTTTCAGAGTTAATGTGTTAACATACAGCACCAACACCAGAGCTGCTGATCCTTGATACTGTTGGACTTGTGGATGCCATACAAACAGGAAGTTAATCATCATCACCACCACTGACGCAAGACCTGACTTACATAGAAAAACAGCACTCAGTGTGTGTGTGCACACGCCTGTGTGTGTGGCTCTAACGACAAATAAAAAAAGAAAGAAAGAAAGACACACCCAGAGTGCCCTAAAGCTTCAGTGTGGTAGGCCTGCTTCAGTTCTGCAGCCTTACAGATGATAGGATGTATAGTATGACTGTATGATCTTTGTGGAAACATGTAGGCTGTTGCATGTAGTCTACATTAGGGACTTTGACACAAGCATCAATACTCCAAGGTTCTCCACAGGCTTAGAGTTTGGTGGTTTAGTAGTGATAAGTGCTTTTATTTGCACGCCTTGCCTGCTCTGTTCACCTCTCTTCAGTACCAGGTCCCGTTTGAGAGTTTAAAGGAAAATGTTTTGTGAGACTTCCCCTGCCAATCACAATAAAGTCACATTTACAGTGTTGTCCTTTCATTTATTGATCCACAGACAAAAGTGTCACAATATATTTGGCACATGAATCCCTCTTCTTTCCAATATCAGTAAAACTTTAACAGTTTATTCTCCTTTTCTCTTATAAAAAAGGCATGGCATTGACTCCTTTGTACACCGTGTCCTTTCTAGTTACTGGGACAGGACTTCAAACAAAGGATTACAAAAAAAGTGTAAGGCTGTTTCTTTGTGTCCACGTACCTCTGAGCTAGTAAGAAAGATCTCCAGACCATTGTTTTTACTGAGTGTGCTGTGTGCAGCAACCTGGCGGAGATAAGTTTCCAGAGCCATACAATAGATCTGCCACTCCTGTCCCACGGCCAGGAAACCTACAGTAGAAAACAGAGACCATAAATGTTGTGACCGTGTAACACAATGGAAAAGTCTGATATTTGGTTGATTGTACAAACTTTTAAAGAGCACTTCAATATCTTTGCAGTGCTTTTCTAGAAGTACATACCAAGCTGTTTGATAACTTTAGCAGATGAAGTCACCTGAGCCTTTGCTGGAAGAGGAGGAAACTTTAAAAAAAAAAAAGAAGAAGAAAACAAGTAAAGTTTCATTATAGCACATACTGTTTGCAAGGCGTTTCCTAGTAGTACTTAATCATTTATTTATTTGGTATACAATGAAGAGTAACATAAAAGGATAAAGAGAGAAAAAGAGGTGATGACATACAGCAAAGGTTGTGAACACCATTTGAATCCACATCACACAAACATGCAGGGCAGCAAGCTAACTTACTGTCCACCAGCCACAGTGACTCGCTGAGTCCAGAATTCACCAGTGAGATTTGATCATCCAGACAGACTCCACACTGTTTACCTCCAAAAGTGGCTTCTAGAGTACACTTACTAACTACTGTCCAAATGAATCACCATTTGGTTGGTGGATGGGGTTCATTTCCCACCTCCCTTCATTGGCTGAGCCACCAAGGTACCCCAGAACTAACTCTCTCCAGCCATTATGATCAGAGGAGTGTGTCTAGGCGTATGAATCAAGGGATTGAAACCAGATCAAATTCAATACTGACTATAACCCCTTGTATCCCAGGTACATCCTCCTGGGAGAACAGGTGCTGCTGTAACCACTCAAAGTCGTCATAGGTCCGGTCCACATGGTACTCCCCTGTCCCAGACAGCTGGCACAGACAACACACGCACAAGACAGTCAGATATAGGACAATTCAATCAACTGACCCATCTGATCTTACAGGTGTGCTTAGGAATGATATTAGCAATGTCTGCAGCAAATAACCTCAAATTATTTTCTCACCTTTTGAGATACAATTAAGAAGGTAAGTGCATCCCTGTCTTTCACCACCTCCGTAACCTTGATGCTATGGGCACTGACACTCAGAGCACCTGATGTCGCTTCTTTGTCCTCCTCCTATAATGAAACATGTGATTGCATGGGCGCTAGCAAGCAGCGAAAGCTATAAATCTACATTCTAGTCGATTTGCATCAATAATAGCCAAACAAAATTGTAACAGATTTTTAAAAAGCAAAGAAAAACATCACCACTTGAACGTGGAGCACCTCCCTATCAGTATGTGCTTGTCTGGCACACAGGCTATCACATGACACTCAGAAGTTGCAAAGTTTAACAACCTTTTCAGGCATTAAGTCCCACTTACCATCATGGCCAAGCTTGTAAGCTAAAGTATGCAATCTTGTGCTTCTCTTTGTGGAACGGTTAAATCTCCTGTTATGTTGATAAAAGTGTTTAAAAGCTGTAAAGATCCTTGTCCACTAATGGCTTGACTGCGCTCAAATGCTCCAACTGCTGAGAAGGCACAGGATATCCTGTAGGTCAAAGAGCACACTGGTCCTGTGAGAAAGGCAATAAAAAAGTGCCTAAAACTAAAGTGCTGGCGCAGCTGAAAAAAAGATGAGTATAGTATGTGTTAGTCAGTAACTCAGGAACTCTGACACACCCACACAGGAAAACTGGTCCAATCAGTTCCTTGCTGGCAACGGTCACTTCAACTGAATTTGTATGAGACATACTGAATACAAGATATGGATATTGAGTAAACTTATGTGGAAACTTTATTATCAGTGGAGGACACTACATTAACACGCAACAGAGTCATACACGGACAGCAGCAGTCCAGCACCCTCTGACATAAGTCAACATTGGTGCCATCTGTTTGCTTTATATCCTAGTAGAAGTGCTCATGCTCCTCCTCATCCCCGTATCCATAGTAAAAATTGTCCTGTGATACAAAGATGTGTCTCCCCTCATAGTGGTTGTCCTCATCCTCCACATCCAGAGGAATAGTCCAGCGGTAGTGTGGCTCCTCCAGGAAGTCGTCATCATCCATGTTAACGATGTAGAACAGGTCATCAAAATTGAAATTAAACACGCTTGCCTCGTTTTCAGCGTGAGGGTTGAGAGAGCCCTCATGTTGTAGGAAAGCCTCGTGGCCCCACTGGTCATACTCCCTCCTCTTCTCCTTGTCAGACAGCACCTTGTAGGCTAAGGTGTGGAGAGAAAATAGTTATTACTTTAACATCGGTTGAGATATAGCAATAAAAAGAATATTAATATGCAGTTTGTCTATCAAATGCATGTGGAAGTCGTCTATTTTGCTTAAATTGCTTAATAAATACCTAGACATGTTTTTAAAACAAGTATATTGCAGGCCACGTCACCATTTACCTTCAGCAATCTCTCTGAAAGCCTTCTCTGCATCAGAGCTCTTGTTCTTATCAGGGTGGTACTTCACGGCCAGTTGGCGGAAAGCCTTTTTTATCTGTCTGTCAGTAGCTGCCGACTCAACATTGAGTATGTCATAGTAATTTCTCCTCATCTCTGAGGAGACCGTCTGGGCTTCAGATAAGCGCAGCAGGACCGCGGCAAGCCACAAGCCAGCAAACATCCAATGGGAAACACCTTGCATTGTCATCTGAGCGTAAGAGAACAGACGTGGGACTCAAAAGCAACTCTGACACATGGCAGTTGATCTGCACGTTGAGCTATCCTGTGCTTTAACTGCTCATCATCATATGTACACAGTGCTGTTCACGCAATACGTCAGCAATAGTATAACTCACAGCCCAGGCTTCAGAAACTCAACGGCGTTTTAATCCTTTGGCAATGCGAGACTGAAGTTGGTACGTCCATTGATTAAACCACCTCACAGGGGCCAAAAAGTCCTACTCACAAAACGCGGATGTAGCTGTGTCAAATACAGCCGCTTCCCTACTCTCACTATCTGTAAATTAGCGACAGGCCTACCACATTAAAGCTGTATTCTTCTAAGCATGTGCTTGCGGCTGCAACGGGATGCACTGAGTCGTGTTTTTAGGAATGTTACTTGTCCAGTTCCCGAGTAAAACAAGCTGAAAACATCTCCCAGTGCGTTCACTACTTCACCAATAGGGGGCGGAAAAACACTCCGAGGAAACGCAGAGGAAGAGGCTCGTCTTCTTCGCTGGTAGTGAAAGGTGCGGTAAACAGTACGGGGCCTTGCGGAACTGCGAAATAACGCTAGCCTGTGTACTGTTTTTAGCAGCGATGTTTGTGTAGGAGGTACTTCTTCCTGAATGGGGAGCAGTCAGATGTTGTTTGGATGCTATTCATGGTCTGGATTTGGTAAGACAAAACTAGCAGTTAGCCAGACAATGCTAGCTTGCTAATGTTAGCCAGCTACCACTCAGCTAGTCTGTAGCACCAAACCCCAAATCGCGACGGGCTTGTAAGACCATACTGGGTTTATTATTTACTCAGCAGCCCCGTGTGAAAGACTCTACTTTTAACTACAACGATCTTATACATCCGTGGGAGTTTTGCATTGTTGTAATCTAAGGGCTAGTTAGCGCTGCTCTACCAAAACACCGACTGTTGCTCATCCACACATGTAAACAGTAGCACTCGTGTCTCCTATTACGATCCAATTATCACGTGCCAATACCAGGACCATATCCTCCTCTATTTGACCCAGATATCTTCACCTGACGTTTCTTGTATACGATATGGCGCATTTATCACTTGTCTCAGCTTGATAACATAATAGGTACACGTTTCTTTATTTGTTTTACAGATCCGTGAAAAGAAGATCGCACTGACCCCAGAGGAGTCAGCCATTTTCATGACCTGTTTCCCAGTGTTTGTAAATGGTTGCCAGGACAGGTTGACCTCCCACACACACACACACATGAGTGCTCTTTTCTCCTTGTGCTGGGCCGAGCGCCATGCCTGACCGGGACAGTTCCTACCTGTCAGGTGGTGGGAGTGGTGGCAGCCTGGGTGAGGAAGGAGGGCTTGGGTCTAGCTTAGGCGGGGGCTCAGGAGACGGCAGAGTGGGTTCAGGGGCAGGTGTTGGGGGCAGCGTTTCTGGCTCTGGAGCGATGGGGGGAGGAGGGGCTCTCGGAAACGGCAACAGTTGTGGGAATGGTGGGGGTAGTGGGCTGGGTTCTGGACTGGCTTTGGACGGGGTCTGCAGGGACTTCATACGCAACGTGTGCAAGAGAGGAAAGCGTTGTCGTTTCAGACACCCAGACTTTAACGAGGTGCCAGACTTGGGAGTGCAGAAGAACGAATTCATCTTCTGTCATGACCATCAGAATAAAGAGTGCATGCGCTCCAACTGCCGCTTTGTTCATGGCTCCAAAGAGGATGAAGACTATTACAAAAAGACAGGAGAGCTTCCCCTCAGACTAAGAGGGAAAGTTGCAGCACGATTGGGCCTGTCTCCCATGGACCTCCCCCATAGTCGTGGAGAGGTCCCTATCTGCAGAGACTTCCTGAAGGGGGAGTGCCAGAGGGGCAACAAATGTAAATTTCGCCATGTTAAGAAGGACTATGAGTATGAACCCGCCAGGGTAGGAGTGGGTGGGGTTATGGGGCCAGGGGCAAGCGGGATGGTGAATGCACCTGGGGGGGTTGGTGGCGGTGGAGGAGGTGCCTGTGGAGGAATGGTGGGACTTGTGGGGGGTGGAGGTGGGAGTAATATGATGGGGATGGGCTGCCCCAGCTTGGGTGGCTGCCGAGACCCAGGTATCTCGGGAGTTGGGGGAGTAGGGGGAGGAGGGATGAGTGGTTGCTTGTCCATAGGTTCTTTAGGACAACGTCGTCATGACAGGGGCTCTTGCTCGGTGTATGACCCCCCTGTATGTGGACTGTTTGAAACGGGGTCCCTGGAGGCTTCTGTAGACCACACTGCTCTACAGTTGAAGAGGCGGAGGTTGGAGGGGCTGCGACTGACAGATGGGAGTATAGGTGGGCACTATGAGCTGGGGGTCCAGGCCACGTTGTCGCCTCATCCTCTGGAGTACAGGTTCCTGGAAGAAGAAAACTCCCTGCTGAGGAAGAGAGTGGAAGAGTTGAAGAAACAGGTTAGAATGAAACCTATTAAATGCGTAAGTGATTGAAAACAAACATAGAAACCATTTTTGTTTTCTAATTCATTTTTTATCTGTTCGATAGGTTTCAAATCTCCTTGCCACCAATGAGGTTCTCCTGGAGCAGAACGCCCAGTTCCGGAACCAGGCCAAGGTGATGACACTGTCGTCAACTCCAGCCCCCACTGAGCAGAGTTTGGTGCCCCCTGTGTGTGCAGTGAGCTCCTACAACCACAGCATCGCCCAGACCCACACCACCCTGAGCAGTGCTGGACTGCAGTCTCGGCCTGTCACCCAGCAGGACCTGGTAGCCCCCACCGGTGCCCCTACAGCACCCCCAACTAACGCTGCCCCACCCACTGCTCCTCTACCCCACCTCAATCCTGAGATCACCCCCCTCTCAGCTGCCCTTGCACAGACCATTGCCCAGGGGATGGCACCCCCTGTTTCTATGGCACCAGTAGCTGTATCCGTGGCACCGGTGGCAGTATCCATGGCACAAGCTCTGCCGGGCATCACTATGAGCCA
>CABFOQ010054581.1:62266-91323 GCA_900660455.1 Gephyroberyx darwinii
ATAAACGCAGTCGCGGTGCTTTGGACGTTTGGGAAGTGCCTGGGCGCTTTGCTACCCGTTTATCTGGCCGGATACTACCGGGTCAGCACCAGCTTGTTGGTGTTCGGGTTGATGGTCTACACGGGATGGAAACATTCCCGAGAAGCGAAGGAGGCGCGCCTGCGATCAGCCGTGCAGCTGCTCAACGACGAGCAGGAAGGGTACACATCCATGAAAGTATCCAAAAGCAAGCGAGATCTCCCTGCTTGGGTAAGACATGAAACCTCCAACACTGTGAATAGGTCTGCAACCATCAAAAACCTTTACCCCCCCACGCAAACACACACACGAACACACACACACACCTCCCCCTACTCCTATCTGCAGTGACCCATTCTCCTTACCTGGAGTACCTGGAGTTGGACAAGCCTGAAAATGTTCCCAAACTAAAAATCAGTATAATATTCCTGTGATTATATCATTTCCCCCCTATATGATAGGATGTTCTATATAGTTAATAGCTTTGCTGTAATATTTGTGTACTATTTTTTGTAAATGTTTTAGGGAAGAGTTTCCAAGAAAGTGTACTTACCCCATACTGAATGAAGGCAGTAAGGTACACAAACAAGGGGCAGCAGTCCCCTGGGTTATATTCCCTGATGAAGGTCAACCACACCTCAAGCTTGACATTTCCATGGATCCAAGTGTGCAGAAGTCTCTTTAGCATGTCCTGTATGAGGTTTCCTATATTCCAGTATGAAACTATAATTCATTCATTAATAACTCATCTTAATGTTGAAACCTGTAGAGCAGCAACATTTTGAAGGTCTAACCCTTGCACTGACAGTAGACTATGTGACAGCTAGTCATGAACTTCATATGACTTTGTAAGCTTAGGTATTTCATAAACTAATTCATGAAAATGAAATACCCGAGGAATTTTTTATTTTGGAAATAAATGTTTAAAGGTTATGTGTTTTTGAAACAGTTGTGAGCAAATTTTTGTTTTGAATTTGTATTTTGTTATTAAAATAGATTCCTGTAATAGTAACGGGCCGTGGGCTGAAAAAGTTGCAAAATGCTTATTCCCCATTTGCAAGTCATACACTCAGAGTATGTGTACCCATGTGATGAAAAAACCCACATGATCCTATCTTGACTGTGAAGATCCTGGCCACACCCAAATGAGGTTCCCGTGGCCATGTGTTTGCGTGAATGATGACATGAATCCAGTGATCCACCCATCACACACAGAGTGATCTTTTAATTGACCATTTCTGCGCTTAGCTCCTAGTTTAGTCCCTTTATGTTGACTCAGTCTGAGAGGATCACTGTAAAGAGGGCAGGGATGATAGAGGCAGTGTTTTTTGCACTGATCATCTCACCTTTTCAGACCTGCGGCTCCTATGGGTGGATCATTTGCCTACCCTTCTACTACACCACTACAGTAAAGATAAAATAGGGTGTGCAAAATTAACCCTGGATGTGTGAGAGAAAATAGTTATTTAAGAGATGTTACCGATCTCATCCATATCGTCTGGTGCTGAGGGATGACAAAGGTAAAAGTTGAAAAAAATCTATATATGAAAACTATTTTCTCACTCATATCTTATAATGCCAATTTTCACTGTTTCTGTGGCAAGTAGTAACAATCTGTTACATAATAATTACTATAAAAATAATAATAAAAGTTGCTGAAAGCTACTACAACCTTATTTGGCTGTTTGTAGAGGTAGTTGTGAGTTTATCAACTAATCTTTTTTTTCCAGGTAAACTTTCCAGATGTGGAGAAGGTTGAATGGCTGAATAAGGTAACATTTTCCATGCTTCCTGTTTCCTTTCATCCTTTCACAATGTCCAGCCTTTACAGAAAGACGCTATTCATCGTCCTTCCATTTAACCCACAGCAAACACACACGTCTGTCCACCCTGTGGCCCAGCTGTTGCGTTGATTGAAGCTTGGTAGTGTATGCTAGGTCAATGTGCTGTCGTTAGCTGATAGATGGTAGCACTGCTGCTGTGGCTGCCATGTTCCAGAAAAGGCCACACCCCCATCACTGTAGCCACTCTGTCTGTACTGCAGGGAGCAGGCCCAGTGCCAGGCCACCATCTCAACATTTCCATTTCATTGCAGGCTAGCTCACAGGAAGGGGGAGGGGCTACCCACCCCCCAAATCAAGTCAAACTGCAACAATTCCTCCCCCCTTCACTCTTGATGACAGGCCTGAGTAGGCCGCTAAGTATAGAAATCCTCCGCTGAGACCAAAATATTGATGTTCAAGAGGAACACGAGATCTCAGCGTCACAGAGCTAGACAAAGCAGAGATTTGAGCCTGGGTCCTGGAGGGGAAATCAGCAGAGTGCCCTGTTGTTCAGGCCTCATCCTCCACAGGAGCAGGCAGCTGATGACTCACTCTCTACATATGCCAGACTGTAACCAACTGTGGGGTTTTGTATCGCACACGCACTCAGCCACTGCTTCTGCTTTTAGACAAACGCTCTCCCCATAGGGAGGAAGATCAAACAAGTCTCTATAGGAACAGTGATCTTTTGTAAACAATGAAGCAGTGACATATTCGCACAGATTCCAGCGTTGCATGTAGGGAACCAGACTAGAGTAGACTATAACAGCTGAGGAGCCCGAGCTGGCTGCAGCTGTCTTTGTCATGCATCATTTCTGGACGTCGAGGCATGTGACAAATAGTTTAGTTAATTTTTGCAGTGGAATGTGGAACGGCAAAGTTTCCTCAAAGGAATCTACTCTCTGGTTTCATAGGAATGTAAATAAAATGTATTTGCTAAAAGCAGATTGTGACCATGTGTTTACTGGCCTGGCCTAGGTGTTGCAGCAGGTGTGGCCCTTTGTCGGGCAGTACCTCGAGAAGCTGCTGGTGGAAACCATCGCTCCATCTATCCGAAACTCCAGCACCCACCTCCAGACCCTCAGCTTCACTAAGGTGGACATGGGGGACAAGGTGATGCCACAAATGGCCTATCCATCTTATAACACTTATAACACTAGAAACACTAGAAAAGACGTTTATCATGCACACTGTGAGTTGGCCACTGCACTGTAAATGAATGTGCTTTCTATTCGCTCCAGGCCATGAAGGTCGTGGGGATCAAGGCTCACACAGAGAACGACAAGGGACAAGTCCTGCTAGATCTCTATATTAGGTGAACGTTTACCCATTACCACCCCTCTGATATAGCTTTTATAAGGCCTTTCAATGGGTGACATTTTTCTTTTTCCTCTTCAGCTACGTTGGTAATGTAGAGATCGATGTTGAGGTGAAGAGATATTTCTGCAAAGCAGGAGTCAAAGGAATACAGGTACGTCTTTTCATCAAGCTTTTAACGGTATTATGAGAACTATGAGATGTCATGTAAAATACCTAAAACAAAGATGTATGTAAAGACAGCTGCAGAAGTAACTGATATGTATAGAGAGTCCTTCTGTTAGCCGTTAGCAATGATTTTTCACCGACATCCTTCCATCCTCATTGTTTGTCTTCAGCTGCATGGGATGATGCGGGTGATTCTGGAGCCTCTGATTGGAGATGTGCCAATAGTGGGTGCAGTCACCATGTTTTTCATCCGGAGGCCGGTGGGTCCATTTCCTTTCTAGCTGCCCCTCTACCCCCATTCCCATGACAGTGATGTATCTCAGTTTGGTCCTCTGTGTCCTATCCATTTTATCGACTTCTGCTCATCAATAATCCTAATGGACCTGCTGAGCACACTCTTCTGTCTTATCTCTTCCCAGAAACTGGACATCAACTGGACTGGGCTGACTAATTTGTTGGATATTCCTGGACTGAAGTGAGTTCTTGCGTAATAACCTCCCTTCAGCTTACATACAATCATGTCCTCACAATTGTGGATCAGTTAATATATAGTACATGAAGCATGCAACACAGCAGTAGGTAACTGTAATGCCTCTTTCCCCTTTGTCTCAGTATCATGTCTGATAGCATGATTATGGACGCCATTGCCTCCTTCTTGGTGCTGCCCAACCGCCTGACTGTCCCCCTGGTTCCAGACCTGCATGTGGCCCAACTCCGCTCTCCTTTGCCCAGGGTAAGGCCTGAATGTGCACCCGCATAGAGAGAGTATTATATTTCTTTACATGTCACCCCTCTCTCTCTCAGGGTGTGGTTCGCATCCACCTACTGGAAGCTGACAACCTAGCAGCCAAGGACAACTACATGAAGGGGGTGATGGCAGGCATGTCTGACCCCTATGCCCTGTTAAGGGTGGGCCCCCAGACCTTCACCTCCAAGCACATAGACAACACCCTCTGCCCTAAGTGGGGAGAAATATATGAGGTAAGGAGAGGCGAGGCTTTAACGTTAGTATCATCAGATGCTTGCTGGAAACTTCTGTGTTTGTCATAGATGCATTAGAGATCACATTTCATTTCACTTTGTTCTATATTTGAGCGCTTAGGCTGTTACAGGTCTGGGAATGTTCATTTTCACACATGGTGGATGTAACGGGCCACAGCCAGCTTCCATTCAAATCCCCGCGTCAGTCCTCATGTCCTTGTGTGTGTCCGGTACATCAGGTTATAGTCCATGAAGTGCCTGGTCAGGAGTTGGAGGTGGAGGTATATGACAAAGACCCAGACCAGGATGATTTCCTGGGCAGGTACATATGTCAAGTTCATGTCTGTCTATGTCCATGTGCCTCTGTTGGTTCTCACAATGTCACTTTCATCTCTCACCTTTCGTCGCCTCATAGAGGTAAAAAGGTGCATTAACCTTTTTTGAACGATAGGATTGTACTGTAATAGTTATGTCATCTGCTGTCTATGCTGTGTTCCTTTTATTTTCATAAATACACATTTGTCTTGACTCTGTCTTTCACTCCTCCGTGTAGGGCCAAATTGGATTTGGGCATTGTGAAGAAATCCATAGTTGTTGATGATGTGAGTAAATGCACCTATCAGCTCAGTCACAGACTGTAAAATCAGATTTTATTGGATTGACACTGTATGTCTTTGACTTTCTTCCCAGTGGTTCACTTTGAAAGACACCCGTTCAGGACGAGTCCATCTCAAACTGGAGTGGCTGGCCTTGCTGCCTAGCATCAATCGACTGGAGCAGGTGTGAGCCCTTTATTCTCACTGATTTGTTGTCTACAGATGCTACAGCATAATGCATTGCCCTGTATTCTCTATCGCTCTCTCGCTCTGTGCACTACAATGACTGTGACTCTTCCATTTCTCTCCCAGATCCTGCAGAAGAATGAGAGTGTGACTAGTAAGACAGCCGACCCGCCTTCTTCCGCTATCTTGGTTGTGTATCTGGACAAGGCTGAGGCACTTCCCGTGAGTCGAATCTCCTTCCCCTCTCTGCCCCCGTTCTTGCTCAGCTCAGAGCTTCTTCCTGTGTGTGGTTTGTGGTCAAGCTGAGGCAGAGGTGCGACTGCCATCTGTTTCACATTCCAGAAAGTTGTTGCCTTAGCCTGCAACCCAGTTCACTCCACTCCAGTTTGGGTGGGTGTAACTTGATCCAACCAAGTCGTTAAACAAATGGCAGTACCTGTTCATTTTGCCTGTTAGGTTATTTTAGATGTTCAAACGGGGTTTCAAGGCCAGAGTAGAATGACAAATCTATACTTTCTGATGAAGCCTTGGTTGCTTCCTTCCAGTTCTCTGTGCTAATGCTATGCTAACCTTCAGCCTTATTATTATCACCCATGTGTGTAACATGCCTTGCCCATTACTCTGTATCCATATTTGTTTTGTATCTGTGTGTCTTTTAGATGAAAAAAGGGAATAAGGAACCCAATCCCATGGTGCAGTTGTCTGTGCAGGACATCACTAAAGAGAGCAGGGTATGTCTACATGGAGAGCTGACTGAGGTACTATATATTGTGCTCTACTGAGAGGTCTTTATTTACTCTCACCTATACTATCTAAACTTACCATTTAGACTTGTTACACAACCATCAATCCAGCGTGGGAGGACGCCTTTACCTTCTTCATCCAGGATCCACGCAAACAGGACATAGACATTCAGGTAAATTAGTAATAATCTGCTCTGAACTTTGTTCGGATATTATCAAAGCTGTCTTTTCTGACAGCCACGCTTATTGTGATTGCTCTCTTTCAACTGTAGTCTTTTGGCTTCATGTTAAATTCAGGTGAAGGACGTAGACCGTGTGCAGACATTGGGCAGTCTGACCATCCCTCTGTCCCGCCTGCTGTCCAGCCCTAGCCTTTCTCTGGACCAGTGGTTCCAGCTGGACAACTCTGGACCTGCCAGCCGCATCTACATCAACACAGTGCTCAGGGTAACGGACGACTGGACACGCTCACTAATCCTGCACTTGCTCATTGATGTACTAGCTCCTAGATAACCTGAATCCTGATGATACTGTGAAAAAACGCTAGTGGGAGATTATTAAATGTATATTGCAGTCTCCTCTGAAGTTAAATGAGCCCCTGGGTTCATGGTGCTTGGTCGTTTTATTTTGCTTCTTCTGTCACTCTTCTATTCCTTTTATTTCCTCTCACCTTCTCTCTTCTTGTCCATAATTTAGGCCCTGTGGTTGGATGAGGAACATATTTCATCTGATGTGTCATCTAACCTGGAGGCTGGAAAGTCCAAATTGCTGCCCAAGCAGACCTCCCCACATCCTAGCTTCGCCACAGAGGTAAGGGAAGACCACAAAAGTTCTGAGGACATTTCACATTTCACAAGTGTCTGTTTTTTAAGTGTCTGTATTTCTTTTCCAGGGACTGCTTAGAATCCACCTTTTGGCAGGCCAGAATCTGGTTCCTAAAGATAACCTGATGGGGGGCATGGTGAAGGGCAAGAGTGACCCCTATGTCAAGATCAACATCGGGGGTGAAACATTCACAAGTCAGGTTATCAGGGGGAATCTCAACCCCACCTGGAATGAGATGTATGAGGTAAATAACTAGCTTGGTGCTTTAACCTGCTGCTGATTCTTCGTATGTGATGGTGGCACAATGAAACAGTTTTCATGACTTTATGGTGACTATTGTGTAGTCAGTGGAATTGATTGATTGTAGGTATTTCTAATTGTTTTAGGGATAGATATAACTGGGTTGAGAGTGCCCTTTGAAGTGTACAGCTTGGTTTGTCCCCCAGGTGGTTCTGACCCAGCTGCCTGGCCAGGAGCTGCATATGGAGGTGTTTGATAAAGACATGGACATGAAGGATGATTTCATGGGCAGGTAGATAACTACAACTAACTTCTAGGTTAAACTAACTGAATTCAGATTAAAACTAATCTCACATATCCCAACACACAGGCTGAAGATCAGTCTGAAGGACATCATTGATTCTCAGTACACTGATCAGGTGGGTTCCTTCAGCATGACAGAACACACAAACACAGTTATGTCTCGGTTCATAGAGGGTGTGGTCAAGATAAAGGAAGACCACAGGGTTCTGCTGGTTCTGTACTGATAAGGAGTGCGTTTTCTGGCTTGGAATTGATCCAGGCATGTCTGAGAGAGAGCAGATTATTACAAACAAAATTCTGGCTGATTATCTTGATCACATGATGCATTTCGACCCTTGATGGGAGGAGCATCTCCCAGAATGACAGTATCAGTCTTCACCTAACTGTGTGAGAAGCACAACAGTCATGGTTGCCAAGGCCCTCTCAGTAACCAGTTATGATCCCAATGTTTATGGAAGCAACTGCAACTGTTCGATAGTCCCATCATGAAGACAGAGGGCCCAGACAGAGCCTCTGGATAATTACATCTATACTGACCACTGACCTTTCCATGTTCTGTAGTGGATGAAAACCTTGCCAGGAAAAGCATCTTTACAGAACCATCACCACAGAGGGAAGTCTGTGTTGGTGCTTCCTTTGCTTGGACCATACCCACTAGTTCCTGTGCTCAAACGCTTCTCTGTGTGTGCCATTTACCTTTCAGTGGTACACTCTAAATGATGTGAAGTCTGGTCGGGTTCACCTGGTGGTGGAGTGGGTTCCAACAGCCTCAGAGGCAGACAGGCTGGACCAGGTCAGTATTTCCAAGTAATATGTCACTGATTGATGGACACGTAAAGTTGATCCAGGTTCACTGACTGGTTCCTATGTCTTCAGGTTGTTCAGTTCTATTCCAGACAGTCCTACCAGAACAAGGCAGTTCCCTCAGCGGGCCTACTGTTTGTATACCTTGAGCAAGCAGACGGCCTACCTGTGAGTCTTTTTTGTAACTAAGAGCTGCTGGAGGAGGATGTCAGGATATGCCGTAATACACTTGTAATAATGTTTGGTATTTTTTAAACTCGGGAGGAGGCAAAATATAAGCTTTTATTTTTTGTCTATTCTGTCGGCCTACAGTTGAAGAAGAGTGGAAAGGAGCCAAAAGTGGGAACTGAGCTTATCCTTGGAAAAAGTTCCCACAAAACTACTGTAAGACCACAAACCTTATTCAGTTTTACTGTAGATGGTCCTGTGTTTTAAGGTGCTTTATTGTAAGGGTGACATGGATGTCTGTCACTAATTTTGACTCTGGCATGTCTGAAGGTGTGTGATCGCACCACGTCACCTCAGTGGAATGAGGCGTTCTACTTCCTGGTTCGCGACCCCAGGGAAGATATTCTTGTAGCTAAGGTAAATTGGCTTCAGTACATAAAAACATAAAAGTCAAAAGACAGAATTTGCTGTTGTACAGATAGAATTAATGTTGCCTCAGCTATATAATAACTCCTGTGTTTCCATGCTGCCATGTCTTCCTCCAGTTGTCCCACAGCTGGGCCTTGCCCATCGGTTCCCTGGTGGTTCCTGTCAGAGATCTGCTTTCTGAACCACAGCTGGTCTTGGACGAGTGGCTGCATCTGGATGGAGCCTCACCTGGGAGTCAGATCCTGATGAGAGCTGAACTCAAGGTGGGAGAACTCTTTGTATCTCTTTCTCTGTAGCTGCCTCTGTCTCTTTCTGTCTGTCTTCCTTTCTATGTCTGTATGTTCCCTCTCTTTCCCTCTATTCCCAGTCATGAGGCTTTTAGGGCAGTCTGTTTATTTTGTGCTGGTTGTGCCGATATTGATATTCACAACCAGGGCAATTGCAATACTTTTAAGTAAACTGACACAATAATGATAATATTGACTCTGTTGTTCAACTGCAGATGTTGATCCCTAGCAAGTGCCCTGGTGCTACTACTAAGGCTAAGCCCATCTCCGCTCCAGAGCCCTCTGCTGCTCAGCAAAAACTACAGGCAGACACAGTGCAGAGGTGACAGAGACAGTTAGTCCAAAAACATGGACACAAGCATGCTGTAAAAACTCATCCTCCATCCTTCTTTCTTTCTTCAGTTTCATTCATCACTACTCTTTGTGTTTTCAGGTCGAGTTCAGTGGACGCCCCCACTGTGGAGACTGCTGTTGCTCCAGTCTCTGTGTGCGAGGATATTGACGTAGAGGCAGCTGATATGGTTCAAGAGGAGGTGAAGGAATCCCAGCTCCCTCCCATCGTCCAACCGTCACATACTTCCCCAGACTCCAGCTTTGCCAGTGAGGTAAAATCGCTGATGGTGGTGCAGCTCATAGGCACGAGGGCAGCAAGACATCTCTCTAACCATTTTAATTTCAAAATACTAATTTGAGGTAACACCTGCTTTTGAATTTGCTGTGCCTTTGAATTTGGTGTGTCTGCCCTATAGGGGGTGCTGCGAATCCACCTACTGGAAGCCCAGAATCTGATTGCCAAGGATAAGCTGATGGGCGGCATGGTGAAGGGCAAGAGTGACCCCTACGCCAAGATCAGTATTGGGGAGGTGACATTCAAGAGCCACGTGATCAAGGAGAATCTCAACCCAGTCTGGAATGAGATGTATGAGGTATGGAGGGAGAGCTGTGCCTTTTGAATTGCTCTAAGCTCACTTTACATTCATCGGAGCTCACTTGGTGTTATTGTTTTTCCCCCAGTTGGTGCTGAGGCCTCAGTCAGGACTGGAGGTGCAGCTAGAGCTGTATGATAAAGACATGGACAAAGACGACTTCCTGGGCAGGTGAGGACGATTGTTGCTAGCAGCTGGGAGACTATTTGGGCTCCTTGGCTGCAAGCAGTCTAATCTGGGAGATCTTTGACCAAATAACATAAGTGAAGGGGGAAATATCAATTTGGGCGGCCCTTCTAATCTATTGTGGATCTGTAATCATTCCTGTTCAAACACCAATTGTACATGGATGTTTTCAGCGTGCACCGTCCCCATCCTAAGCACCTAAATAGACTCCCTCATAGCAGTACAGTGTATCTCCATTAATTTGTGTGCATGTGTGTGTGTGCGGCTGAGTCTGTGTATGACTATGGGTTGATGAAAGTAAGTTGAAAGTTAACATATTGTACGGTCATGGTGTCCAATGTTTTTCATTGTGAGCAGATATAAAGTCAGCTTGGCAGATATCATCCAGTCCCAGTACACAGACCAGGTGAGCTTTGCGTGCTTCTCTTGTATTATGTGATTTGTGTGTCTCCACTGCAGTAACGGGCTGTGATTCATGAGTGTACAACTCTGTTTCAGTGGTACACTCTGAACGACGTGAAATCTGGTCGGCTGCATCTGATACTGGAGTGGGTTCCAACACAGTCCACAAACGACAGACTGGACCAAGTTAGTATGGCTTTCTTCATCTTTTGTTTGTTCCTCTTTTGTTGTTTGTGTATATGTATTCATCCTACTTTTATACTGTTCCTCAGATGACCCCCTCTATTAGGCACTCACATGGGACATTTGGCATCTTACTCACTGTCCACATTTAGTGCTGAATCATTCTGACATGATTTCCATGTGATTCACTGCCGTAGGTGCTGCAGCTCCAGTCTCTCCAGTCTTACCAGAACAAGGCTGTTCCCTCTGCTGCCCTGCTCTTTGTCTATGTGGAGAGAGCACACTCACTGCCTGTGAGTCACTTGCCACCTTATATAGTACAAAACAATCCACTGTGTTAGATCAGAGAATAAGAGATTTTTGTAGTATGACTGTTCTTTTTGTATTTTTGTAGTACTGCTATTGGTCTGCACACTATAGTAAATGCTCTAGTAGAGTTAAGCAGACGCTCTATTGGAATACGGGTGAAATATGGGTAGTTGTTTTTAGATGCTTTGATGCAATGATGGGAGGCAATAATGTTTTATGTGCCCTGATAGCGGTGAAACCCATCTCAGTTTTGCATTCATGACAGTATCCCTACTGTATGCTATGTGTTTCTGAACCACGACCACATGGATGTATCTCTGTATCCAGTTAAAGAAGAGTGGGAAGGAGCCCAAGGCTGGTGCTGAGCTTGTTTTTGGTGACACGACCTACAGAACCAAGGTGTGACCCTGTTCATCAAGACATCAAACACACACACTGG
Organism: Gephyroberyx darwinii; assembly: GCA_900660455.1. Lineage (NCBI taxonomy): Eukaryota > Metazoa > Chordata > Actinopteri > Trachichthyiformes > Trachichthyidae > Gephyroberyx > Gephyroberyx darwinii. The sequence continues at coordinate 73,600 of CABFOQ010054581.1, forward strand.
GTATCCCAGCTCACGTCATGCTGTTCAAAATCCAGAATAAAACCTTCATTAAACCTTACATAAGAGAATTTAACTCACACTTGCTTAAACATTGAATTGCTTGCTATGCCTGGTTTAAAGTATCACTTACCACCCCTCTGCTTCTGACTGAAGGTGTGTGATCGCTCCAGATCACCTCAGTGGGACGAGGCATTCTACTTCTTGGTTCATGACCCCAGAGAGGAGATGCTCATACTGAAGGTTAGTGTCCCGTGTGTCTCTCGGTACTTGGAGGCATGGAGGAACATCTCAAGCTCTGACTGACATTCTCTTCCATCTCTCTTTTCCTTCATGCTCTCTTTTTCTTCATCTTTCCCCAGTTGTCCAGTGGCTGGGACCAGCCAATGGGATCTCTGGTGCTTCCTGTCAGAGAGCTGCTGTCTGAACCACAGCTTGTCCTGGACCAGTGGCACCACCTGGATGGAGCCTTAGCTGAGAGTGAGATTCTACTGAGGGCTGAACTCAAGGTGGGAGAACACACACACACACACACACACACACACACACACACACACACACACATATACCCTTTTCAATACCTATTTAGTATTAGCATGTTTTTACTTAATGAACAAGGATTTTGAGCTACTGTGTGTATGTATGTGTGTGCGTGTTTGTGTGTGTGTGTGTGTGTGTGTGTGTGTGTGTGTGTGTGTTGGATATGGATATTTTTCCATTGTCAATGAGACATACAATAGCTGATTGGATATTTTTTGTTGACAGATCCTGAACTCAAAGATGACTGACGCTCCACAAACATCTGTAACTGATTCTGTGACTGACCAGTTACTCACAACAGCCGATGAGGAAGAGCCCAGCGCTGAGCTGCCATCTGATGAGTGAGTTCTGTGTGTCCTGTGTGATAATTCATTCATCAGAACTGCACAGACTGTGTGAATGTGGGTGACGGATGATGGGTAGGGGGGTGGGATACAAACCCTGGTTAGGCTCCAGGGGAAGGTTAGGAACCGGCTAATAAACAATCATACTAACAAAACCAATATGATGTAATGTAAATATGCTACTACAAAACATACTTAATACAAAAGGGCAAATAACTAAAACAATAACAAATAGAAGATAGTTCAAGTAAAAGGCATTTTTAAAAGAGTTGAGCTGAGCTGGCCCATCTGATCTGATCGGGCAGGCCAGTCCAGGGCCTTAGGGCCTTGACAGAGAAAACACCATCACTCTTAATCCTCAGCCGAGACTGTGGAACGACCAAAAGAGCGCTGCCAAGGATATCAGGTTGTGCTTGGGTTCATAAGGGGTTCAGAAGCTCAGAGATATAGCTGGGCACTAGTCCAAATCATGCTTTAAAGGTGATCAAGAAAATTTTAAAATGAATCCTGAATTTCACTCATAGCCAATGGAGCAAAGCTAAAATGGAGATAATATGCAATCTCTTGTGAGTTCCTGTCAGGAGTCAGGCTGCAGCATGTTTTGTATTGTCAGGGAGCCTAAAGACCCTGAGGTGGTAGAGGGGGGCGGTGCTGTGGCCACCATGGAAGAGGCTGCTGCTGCAGAACCAGTTGCTAGGCATGCTGCCCCAGATGCCGGCCCTGTTGCTCCAGTGAGTCGTAGTCCATAATAGTCAATTATTTCATGTTTTTATTGTGTATTGTTGGCTTCATGACTTAAAATGTGAATTTGCTCAGCCGGTGGAGGAGCCAACAGATGTAGAAGAGCCCACCCCGCAGTCAGTCACAGCAGCAGCAGGAGAGTTTCAACCGTTCCAAGTGCTAACAGAGGGGTGAGCTCCACATAGACACAAATAATCAAAGACGTTTTTGCTTCAAAGAGCCATAAGCTGGAAAAATAGTCACCACTCTGAAACAATGACAAGACAACTGATGAAGGTTGTATAGCAGAAGCATGTTCGTTGTGACTGCTGAATAAAGACATTCATTCATTTAGAGAATTTATTTATATTGTACAGAGAAACATGAGAGAACATGTTTAAATCTGTGTTGTGTGTGTGATTCTAGGACTGGTATAGACAACCTTGTCCACACGACAGTGACTGGACTTCCCCCTGACCTTGTACCTGAGCCAGCAGAGATGGAAAAAGACTCCACACCTGCTGAAGTTCTACCACCACGCACCGCCCCTAGCCAGGACTTTGCTAGTGAGGTTGGTTTGGTTCATCGATTGATTAATAGAATTGCCATGGGATAGTTTGATCACCCCTTTTGGTTACTTGCATGTCCACAGAGCAATTCATTGCATTCAATGCACTTTCTGTAGAAGTCTATTTTAATCTAAAGTCTATTTTAACCCATCTGTACAGGGCCTCTGAAATGGGTTAAAATAGACTATATAAGGTAGTAGACAGCCTTCCACATTGTCTGGAATAAGGTTTTTGTGTATATTTTTGGCAGCTATGTATACAACATCTTTCATAGCCCTATAGGGATATTAATGTAGTCTGTGAAAAGGACATGTTACCAAAAGCATCTGTTTAACAGTTTATTTTGATACACTTTTTGTTATTACATCCACCCTAATACTAAATTATTCTTTTGTTTTCAAGGAATTTATGCTTTTAATTTGAAGGCCAAATCCCTTTATTTCTGTGGATCATCAGGGTGGCTGTTAAATATGTAACATTATGTAATGTGTCATGTTGATTTTCATTGGCTGTCCCTGAGAATAAGGCAGCAGTAATGTGGCTCTATCAGCACGGGTAAATTTATTAATAACATAAAATGACCGAGCCACATATTTTTTCCGAACGGCGATGCTGTTAGTGTTGACTTTTATTGATGTGGCCCACTGTATGTTTTACAGCAGTTCTAATCTTTGTCCTACAGGGGGTGCTGAGAATCCACCTGCTGGAGGCCCAGAATCTGATCGCCAAGGATAACCTGATGGGCGGCATGGTGAAGGGCAAGAGCGACCCCTACGTCAAGATCAATATTGGAGGTGTCACATTTAAGAGTCATGTGATCAAGGAGAATCTCAACCCAACCTGGAATGAGATGTATGAGGTATGGGATGGTCTAGTTTTGGGTGTGTTGATTGCATTGGATTGCATGTGTTTTCACAGACTTGAATTTCTGTTTTGTTTTGCCCAGGTGGTAATGAGTGGGCAAGGTGGCCAGGAGATCCAGTTTGAAGCCTATGATAAAGACTTAGACGCTGATGACTTCCTGGGCAGGTGCGTGCCACGTGTACTTGATGTTGTTTAATCAGTAACTTATATCAGTACAATAAAAAACAGTACAGTAAAAGTTTTTTGTACATTGATCTGCATTTTGGAAGAATTGTAAAGGAAATAGAAATAGATGAAAATAATGTGCTTCCTTTCTTGTTTTGTTTTAACAGTCAAATGGATTTTAGTTAAAAGGATATTTCTTATAATATAATAATAATATTTGACCTTGAGTGGTTGACATTTTCTCAGGTTGAGGGAACAAGTTCCATGTTTGAGGATTTGTTTGAGAAACGTAATCAGCTCACATGGGAGCAACACACTACTTTCTTTTTGTTTTAGCATTTTCATGTTTTAATAAAAACCTTTCCTTTGGTCCTAGCAAAAATAGTCCCAATCCCAGCGGTGCCCTACGGTTGCCAAACTTCTAGATAAACTGAATGCCACGCAGTTTAAGAGTACAGATAGTTTCATGCAATGGTATTTTCCAGTCAGTGTCTCTCCAGAAACTAGAAACCAGAGGACCGTGACCCTGATCCGATCTGCCCCATTAACCCTGAATTCCTAACCACAAAATGTACCCTTATCCCCAGAATATTGTATCAGAATATCAGCATACAGTCACAATCACAGTTTCCATCTTTTCCAATTCAATTTAAGATCAATGTAACATCACCATGAGTTTGTAGAGCAGGACAACTTTTCTTTATTTCTAGCTGTGGAAGTAGTGGATGTTTAGTATTACTGTCCCAACTGTCCTGGCCCATAGGGATAAAATATCAAAAGTACAGTTCATTGGTATTGAAGTTTTCACGGAGGGATGCCAATACATTTTAAGACTAGCTGTGATGTCATGTAAATTGAAATCTCTGATAATCTGAAAAGGCAGATTTATAAAAATATAATAACTGTCTAGGAACTAAATTATTTAAGAGCTTAAGCACATTTCTGCTGTGTTCATTAAACAACATTGAGAAAATGTCAGTAGAAGAAATGTTCGATTCTTCGAGTATGGCAAACCTAAACTGTTTCATATTAAGTAAAAAGTTGTTAAATATACTTTTTTTCCCCCATTAGATTCAGTATTAGGCTAAATGACGTCATCAGATACCAGTACACAGACCAGGTTAGTCAATAATTCATAACTTGACATCATGCCAGATGTTTTCCAAGCTCTGCTCTTCCTTGTATTTTATCAGCCTGTGTACACTGTTTATTAAGGCCGTTGCCCTACTTCTGTGACTGACATTGACTCTGTTTCAGTGGTACACTCTGAATGATGTGAAGTCTGGCCGGGTTCACTTGATTCTGGAGTGGGTTCCTACAGTCTCAGAATCGGTGAAACTTGACCAGGTCAGTCCTTCCCCACATAAAACCCTTTTTACACACTCACTTTAGCCTCACCCTCTCCTAACATGGCAAAATGGTCCTAAGAAAGTAACTTCCTGGAGAATGCTGCCAACTCAAATTCCACAGAGCACATGATGCACGTTGCAACATATAATTTTAATTAAGGCCTAACTGGTTATGCCCATTCTCCAGGTGCTGCAGCTGCAGTCTCTCCAGTCTTACCAGAACAAGGCTGTTCCCTCTGCTGCCCTGCTCTTTGTGCATCTGGAGAGAGCACACTCACTGCCTGTGAGTCACTGACTGTGATTTGTTTTGATGTTTCTGTGTGGTGATCAATAAATCTGACACGACTCACAAAATAAACCTGGAGTCTCTTTCTTCCTTTCTAGCTGAAGAAGAGTGGAAAGGAGCCCAAGGCAGGAGTGGAGCTTGTTCTTGGTGAAACAACCTACAGAACCAAGGTGAGGCTCTTGCTGTATGAAGCTGCACCCGTCTGTCTCTATTGAGTTAATAACCATGCTAATAACCATCTCTCTCATCTTCTTCTCTTGATTGATGATCTCTCTCAAGGTGTGTGATCGCACCGTCTCTCCTCAGTGGCATGAGTCTTTCTACTTCCTGGTCCGTGACCCTAAACATCAGATGCTTGTCTTAAAGGTAAGACATTTATTTGTGTCATTCAAAGCCCTGCATCTCTGCTGTTCTTTTTTGCACCCATGTGAGATTATAGCTTAACTTTGTTAGCGGTAGTCATGTTGCAGTGGTCCCTCTCACACTACAGTTGTCCAGTGGCTGGGACCAGCCAATGGGTTCCCTGGTGGTTCCTGTCAGAGAGCTGCTGTCTGAACCACATCTGGTCCTGGACCAGTGGCTCCACCTGGATGGAGCCACATCTGAGAGTCAGATCCTACTGAGGGCTGAACTCAAGGTGAGGCTCACACACACACACACACACACACACACACACACACACACACACACACACACCACACTTACTTACTCAGGATTTAAAGGGTGTGTTTTTACTGATTGAACAAGGATTCTGAGCTACTGTACATGTGTGTTTTCAATAGATTCTGGATTCAAAAATGGTGGACATGATAAGTGCAGGCTCTCTGCCCTGTACTGCCTCTGGCTGTGGATCAGGAAATGGGCAGGTGAAGTTGTCGATTTCCTATGCCTCGCAGGAGGAAAGGCTCGTCATCATTGTCCATGCCTGCAGGTCTGCTTCCTCAACTTTCTGTCAAATTATATTCACACTAAGGATGATGAGACTGGTGATAAATGTATGAGGCTTAGAATTGTCACAGTGAAAGCCCTGTTGTTTTTTTCCATGAGCCCATAAGTTAGGAGAAACTTTACATTTCAACAAAGTGATGGCATCGTGGAACATCTAAAATGAAAAATGGGCAATGCACGCTTTGCACAATGGCTATAACTCTTCCAGTGAGAACGTTCAGCAGTTCTATCAAAGTTCCAGATGGGTTCCATGATTCAACTGCAACTCACAGCAGAAAACAGGACAACAATGTGTAGGCAACCTTTTCTCATACAGCTGCAGACAGTTCTGACCTGAAGAGTAATGGCATTGACCAATATTGGTTAGTTTTCATTTTAGTTTTCAATGTAATGTCTTACACAAGCACATATCTTATCACGAGCTGATACGCCACACCCACGTACTGGTGCAAGATAAATTTATATGGTCCCTTGTCTATCCCAGTCATCATTTTATCTTTAGTTGTGTTATTCTTTATTGTTGTTGTTCTATGTTACTGAGCTGCCGTAACCAAGAAATTTCCCCTCAGGGATTAATAAAGTACCTACCTACCTACCTACCTACCTAACAAACCTGTTACAGCCTCAAATTACATGTAAGGCTATTTTGGCTATCTCCCCGGTAGCTAAAGATCATCAACCCACTATCTAAAAATGTAAAAAAGAAGGCAGTTATGGAGCCAGAGTGATTTCACCAAGGGGCCACATCCTACTATAAAGGACTGGGACTTTAAAACATTCCTATGTTTAAGTTGTGAAGTTGCCTAAGCTATGCTTTCTATTTCTGTGTGTAGAGGTCTGTTGTCTCAGAGTAAGGACAGTGTAGACAGCTACGTCTCCCTCATGCTGCTGCCAGACAAAAGCAAGGCCACCAAGAAGAAGACCAGTGTGAAGAAGAGAGACCTCAACCCAGCGTACAATGAGAGGTAATTGATTGTACTGGCTTTTTATCTGGCAAGACCCCTCAAGTCTGAAGTCTCATATTCAGGTCTAATCACTGACAATGTATTGTCCATTGTAAGGTTTGAGTATGATCTGTCTGTGGAGGAGGCACAATTCAGGCGCCTCAGTGTATCAGTGAAGAACAACTCTGCCTCGTTCAGGAGCCGAGACCTCATTGGACAGGTCAGTGTGGGACTGCACCTCCACCTCCACCTAGACCTGCTAGGCTGGGGATACACTTTTCATTACAAAAACACATTGCATTACACACATAACAGCAGATTTCACAGTTTTTTTGTCTCTCAGTTGTAAATATGATCACACTAGACGATTAGACAAGGGCAGACCATCACACACTTAATAACTGAGATTATCCTGCTGACTCCTGATACATCATTGACATCAGGGCCTGTAATCTCACAGGAACTTCTGCAATCTAACATGCATTAAACTGCATCAATATCCAGATTAATGCAATGTGCATCAATGTGCACTGAAAAAAAAACTGAAAAATTCAAAAAGAGATTTTGGGTGGCTGGAGAGACGTGGTCAGGTAAAAAAGGTAATGATAACTAGGCCAGGGGTTCCCAAAGTTTTCATTTCAAGGACCTTCAATAGGTATGCATTATTATCATTCATATGACACTTCTGCTGATCTCACTGTAAACTTGGCTCTCATTGGCTGTTGGAGGTCTCAACTCTGAATTTGCAATCGTCACACACCACAAGACTTGTTCAGGACCCTGCAGATGTTGGGTCATAAATATAGGACATGTTTGATATTATTGGGGCGGCTCAGATCGACCTGCCAGTAGATCAGGGTGGTGAAGATTTAATCTGGAAACCCGTCACGCTACCAGATGTTTGCTGACCATCGGTCCCGGCCCAGCCTCTGATCAGGGTGTCCCCTCTGATTGTCAGGATGGACAAATCTGGTGTAACTCAATAATCCTCTTGTTGTGACCCCAGCCTCAGTAATATTACTTCTTTCACACTTAATAAGCTCGCTGGTTAACTCTTGTAGTGCAGGAATACATGCCGACATATTGCTTATATACATCAACATTTCATCTCTGATCCTTAGGTGCAGATAGAGCTGGCTCAAGTTGACCTGGTTTCTGGTGTCACAGAGTGGTGAGTTCAGACTATTAAATACACACATGCTTTCTTCATCTTTTCATGGTTTGATTGATGATTGAATTTGCCGGCTGTTTTAACGAAACAACTCTCCATCTCTTTACCCCAGGTTTGATCTGAAAGATGAAGCTGAATAGAGGATCTGTCTGCTGACGTCGTAGTATGATGACCAATCACCTTGGCAGATGCCTCTGCTGCAACTCACGCTGATGCCTTCCGCTCCACATTTACGCACACCACTGTGGTGGCCTTATCTGCATTCACCTGTTTACCTGTTGACATATAGCAAAGCATTGGATTGTAGTGTATCAATCACATCAATACTCCATATTACTATATTCCCATATCAGTACGCTCACCAAAAAGAGGTAGGCTCACCTACCTGGTTCTGATCATGATGAAGTATGAGTCAGGGTCGAAAGCCTCAGTTCTGATTGAAGGTTACTTTACTTCATGAAGCCATAAGAGACTTGCAAGATTCAGTTGATCAAATGATGCATGAGCCCAGAGTTGGTAATGTTTTCTTGTTTCTGCAAGAGTCTTGTTGACTTCTTTCGTAAAGTAACTTGTTTGAAGTACAGTAACAGATATAGCCTTTAAATTTCATTTTTATGTTTTACCCATGAAACTGAAATGCCATTTCAGTGTTTTGGAACTGTGGTACGAGAGGCGTACAGTTAAATTCTTTTATATTTCACAGTACTTATTTTATTTCAGTGCTACAGTCATGTGTTTGAAATTGCTTTTAAAATGAATGGATTTTTTTTCTACAGTTAAGACATTTATTTGTAAACCTGTGTCACCATTAAACTGCAGTATGTTGATCATTTGTGTGTATATTTGCAAAGATTATGGCTCGAATGGGATGTACTGTTAGTGGAAAGATGGTTACAAGATTACAATAAACAGATTTTGCACTTCTCCGTGGCTTTTGTCTTTTTGTCAATTGTTTGAAATCACAGTATTTTATTTTTTATTTGCATCACCTTTTCCAGCTAGTTGATATACTGAAATGGCCTCCTGTGATTGGATTTTAAATGTTTAAAGCTCTATTATTTAAAAGAACAGAAATTAGTCTAGAAATAATTGAACTCTCCTAGAAAATGAAGTTATTCATTTTCAACGGGCTGTTCTGAATTACATGAAACAAATGTGGAATATTTTCATATCTATCATTTAAAAGTCAAAGTATGAAGAGAAGCATCTGATGTAGGAGAAAGTCATGATGACAATTACTAGAGAATTTTTCCATGATGGTGTTGATTATGATTATGATTTTTTGTGTTGTCTGGTTTGAAGTTTAAAGAGACCTTTCTTACTGCAATGTCTGCTACACCAGCACGTGGGGAGGTATGGCACCACTGACTTGATATACAGATTTGTCCCAGTGATCTACAAACCATTCAAATCTAAGATACAGATGTGAGTACAATACTGTCACAACAAAACTATTAAGCTTCATAAAGTGAAAACGCCCCTGACCCTAAGTTTGGCCTGTGCTGACAGTTTAGTTTGGCGGTGTTTCCGTGTTTGTAATTTGATACTCCGTCTATAAAACGCTTTACTTTCGTTTTCATTTATCAGGAAGCGTCAGCGACTGATCAGTAAGTACCCTGCGTGTATAAATTGTCTAAATATTGTATGTAGGCTATATTCATTCATCATGCAGACGTCAAACTTAATAAAACATTAAAGTGGAGTCATACAGGTTAAAAAATGTAAGTTTTTTATGCCTTTATTATCAAATGTCCGTACAGGCTGTCGTAACCGAAAATTATATTTGAGTTCAACCAGTTACTAAACATATTTCGATAGGTCACCGTGAACAGCCAGTACATGTAGGTTTGCTGTTTGGACTGTGCTACTGTGAGTTATCATGAACATGTCACAGGGAATTTCATTACAATGTACACGTGAATTAATGTTACAATGTTAGGTGTGTGTCTTAAAGGAAGAAGACGGTCAACATGTCTGATGACGAGCCCATGGAAGTTGTGAGTAGTTTCATCAAGCCCACTGGAATAATACCAATGTAATTCAAATGCTCAGCGAGCCAGTTTTTATCTGTCAGTGTGTTATATGCCTGTACAGATCACAGTGACTCAGTGTTTCTACAGTAGGGATACTAATCTACACAACAAGTTATTACTTTAGGTTTAGAGCTATTATATTATCTCAGCCTGACACTCTTGTTGTTTTTATTTTATTGGATACTCTTTCTTCCCTCGTGGTTGGTACAGACTTCACAAGGCAGTGAAATGCAGCAACCTTCAACAATCTGGGATGACAAGCTCGTTGCTGGGGTAGGTCTCTCCCAAACATGAGGTATTCTGTACACACCCGACTCATCTTCCTCACATACCTGCACACAATTATTCCACTGTCAAGATCTGTGTCATCATATTGAGAACTGGAAGTACTGTAGGTGGTCCAGGGGAAAGTTCAGGTTGTAGCAGTGCTTTGAGTGTCTTATTGAATGTGTGAACCTGAATTCCTGTGGTTGGTGAAGGTGGCTAAGCTAAGATCTAATTGAACATTTGTGCAACTTGTGAATAAGAAGCTGTGGCTAAGGAACTGACTTCAGAGTCATCCTACATATAACTACTTCTAACTATCAAATTAGGATATGGCAACAATTCATTGTTTATGAATTACATTTTCCTCCTTTGAGAAACCACACACTGTACACACTGTGCCATTGGTATCTTTCACTTTCTGTTTTCCATTTTTACAATGACTTGAATGGCAGGTCATTTTCAAGTCAGACTTTTTCAGCTGGATGTCAGGTTGGGCATTTTGTGCTCTACCGCATAGTTGCAAAATTTTTATTGATCTGTTTACGTTTTTCCAGGTTCAGGGGACTTCAATAGAGAACACAGAGGGACCTGCAGTTGATGTCTTTGTGGTGTGGCCAAACAACGATCGACCACAGAAATATAAAACAGAACTAGAAAAACTACTTCAGTCTTGGTGCAACAAAAACACAAATAATGCATACTGCTCTGTTGTAAGTGCCTCAGAAGATGGACGTGCTCAGATACGGATTACACCTGTTTCAGGTATGTCTTTGTTGGAGTTTTAATAGAGTTGTTACAATCAGCAAGAATAGTAAAACTCTAAACAGTGACTATCTGACTTTTATATTTACTCTGAAAACGTTTTTAGGTAACATCTTCCGTTAATGTTGTTTTTGCAAGCAAGTATGATATGCTATCCTTTTAATGTCTTTTTGGAGCAAATGAATCATGTGTTTGTCTTACTTTTTTAAGCCTTGGATGCGCTTCTTAACTGGGAAGGAAAAAAACCAAACTACAGAGACCAGGAAGTCACAATCATGTTTAGTCCACCAGTATCCAAGCCATCGCCTCAAATACCAGACAGTAATCCAGTGGATGTCCCTTCTCCATTACCATCAGCCACATGGGATGTATGTACTGTGTAGCAAATTAGTGTGAATAAAATACATAAAAAAATGATGTTCATTACTCAAGTAATACATTGTATTTTTATCCAGGTGAACATCCAAGAGGAGGGACGGAGTACTGCAGCTGCTACAGCAGGACAGGAGGCGGGGAGTTTCACTGTTCCAGTAGGCCACTTCTGGTATGTGCAGCAGGCCTACAAAGAGCAAATGAAACGTATAGAGAGAGAGAATGGAGTTCGAATCATAGCTGAAGTAAAGGTGTCCTTCGAAGCAGACCAGAAAGCTGGAGGAAATCCAAACAAGGCTGCCGTTGAGTTCACAAACCTCGTCCAGCGCTGCTTAGCTGATTCCAGCAGCTTCACCTCTTCACTCTCTGACCGTCTCAAGTATACAGATAAAGAGGACTGGAAGAACGCACTGAAATTCATCCAGAGAGATGAGAGCAAGCTTGTGCTTACTGTGTCCTCTGAAGAAATTACTGTGCAAGGGCCAACAAAGAGTAAAGATGTCTTCTGTAAGTCCTTAAATATACCACAGAAAACCTTAGCAAACGCTAGCATATCTTTTGGAGCATCTACAAGGGGGTCTCAAGACGCATCACACATTAGCATAGACGTCAAAGACCCTCTGGTTGATTCTGGACTAACCATGGATGAGAGCAACTGGAAAGTGATGGCTACTCTGTTTGATAAAAAAATAGCTGAAATCAAAGCGAAGTTTGGTGTGGCGTTTGTGGGAACAAACATCTCTCAGGGTAAAGTCAACGTGAGAGCTTATCCTGCAAACGGCCATGGAGCTTGCCTGAGGAGCCACGCCCTCAGAGCTCTTCTGCACCTCTACCAGAAAGTTGCAACATCAACCATGAGCTGCTCCCTGATGTTCCCTCGAACGGCTAAAGAAGTAGAAGACAGGCTGGGCGAGATACTTTCTCAACACCCTGGTATTGAAGCAGGAGAGAAATACGGTGCCTGGAGGATGACTGGTTTACCAGAGAACTTGGGCCCTGCTATTTATGAGCTAGAGAAAGCCATGGGTGGACCTGTCTTCAAAGAGGAGGACAAGCAGAGCATTGGATACTCAAGACACACCATGTCCAACGTTGGACCAGCCATGGAAGGGGGAGCTACAGCTGGAGGCACCGCAGGAGAGAATGAAGAAGAAACATGTCCTATATGCATGGATACATTTACCAACAAGGAACAGCTAACTTGTACCCATGAGTTTTGCAGTGAATGTCTGGCACGGTCAGTGAAAAGCATGGGGCCCATCTGTCCTGTGTGTAAAGCTGTGTTTGGAAAGGTAGAAGGAGACCAGCCTGATGGAAATATGACGTGGTCTCAATTTTCCTCTTCCCTCTCTGGATTCCCAAATTGTGGCACAATAAAGATCACCTATACTATTCAAAGTGGAACACAGTCGGTAAATGTCTTCACTTCTATTTAAACACACCATAATCTCATCATATATTCATTTTGTATGCTTGTATGTTTTATCTAAAGTCAGTTTGGATGTCAGCTATGTTTCCTTCTTTACACACTCCCTTTTCAGGAAAGACATCCCAAACCTGGAAAGTACTTCTATGGTATTAACAGAACAGCGTATCTACCAGGCAACAAAGAGGGCAATGAAGTGCTGAAGCTGTTGAAGAGAGCTTTTGACCAGAAGCTAATTTTCACTGTTGGGACCTCCAGAACCAGTGGGGCTGACGACCAGGTGACCTGGAATGACATTCACCACAAGACCAGCACGCATGGAGGACCAGAAAGGTACAGCAGCAAAATCTGATAAATGCTTTCAGTTCTGTTCAGGTCTACAGATATGTTGTAGATGTGTTTGAATCAAAGTTAACAGCATAGCTATAGTAACTGATGTACTGTCTTTCCACAGTTATGGATATCCTGATCCTGACTACCTGCGGAGGGTGAAGGAGGAGCTAAAGGCTAAAGGCATCGTGTGAAGACTCGTAGCTGTCAAGGGTGGTAGTTGTGTGTCTCGTTTTACAGAGGAAGACATTTAAAAATTCAGGATAATTTTCAATATGATTACTGAAATATACATACCTGGAATATTAAAAAAATAAATATATATATATATATATATATATATATATATGTAATTTATGTACTGGGTGCTATCTCTTCCACAGTTATTCTCATCTTAAACAGTATCAGTAAAAGTTGATTGTTGATTGATTGTATTAGTTGCACTTGATAGTAACAGCTTGGGAATATGTTTTCTTAAAAATACGCAATGTTCATTTTCACCTATTAATGCCTAGTAATTTTCCTTAAGGAGGCATGGTTTTAGTTGTTTGTTGAATGAGAAAGTTTGTTAATTGAGAACAGATGAGAAATAGAAACTCTGCATACATAAATGAAATCTGTATTTTGTGATTGAACTCACACTGATCTCATCGCAATAGTCATAACTATATCAGCATAGCTTGCAAACAAAAGACAAAAGGCATTGACTTGTTTTCTGTACAATTTTTAAAATTTTATTTATAACAATATCTGTTATTTAGTTTGTAAAGTACTCCAGCAAAAATTAAAACATTATTCTCTTTCCAGAAGAAAGTCTGAGCCTCCATGCATTGTGTACTATAAAAGCTATGTGTCTTTTTTCATTAAAAAACAAGGACTAATCAAAAACAACTTAATTCCAAAAATGCATGTATGATTTTGCAAAAATGTTCTTTAGGTAAAATGATTGTACTTCTCTCTCAATTAAAAGACAAAACATATGCAACAGCATAAATCAAAATAACACTTGCTGACAGGTAAGCGAAATAAGGACTTGTTATTCTAGTTACATTAAAGATTGTTGTTACTTTTCACATGCATTAAGATATGGCTGACAACCTGACAGAAGCAGCATTTTGGGACAGAGGCTGAGCATAAGGACACGTCAGAGCGACCATAATGGTAGCATTAGCAGCAGCAGGGCACGGAGGAGAGTGAGAGATCAGGAACAGCTAAGGAAGAACAGGAAATGCTGAGGGTGAAAAGAAAAGAATGCACTTAAGACTGAGTCATTACAAAACTGCAAAGCACAGACCTTGATCTTCTAAAGGTAGAAATACCAATCTACTCACAAGACCAGATGGACATTATCTAGTCTTCACAAAAACTGACTGAAGAAATAATAGACAAGCAAAAAACCCAACTTTCTCCTCTCCCAATTGCCATAATTGTAGCCTTCCTTTCCTTCACCTTGAGGAAGACCCCTGTCAACTAAAGGATACACACATGACACTATTCATGACGCTGTCTATCAGAGTATCTGTGGTATGCCCCCTTCATCGTTAGTGCTGGCCTGCTGTGGTCGGGGCATATGCACTACCCACCCGTGGAAGTATTCGCCTCTCAGATCTCGTTGAATCTCAAATCTCCGTCTACCAATCTGCCTGGAATGTTGAACCCACTATCAACTTCCTCGTTCTCCAACTCTTTACCGCACACCGAAATGTCTCTCATCCTCTCTTTTCAATAACACGTGAGTTCTAAACATCGTAGGATGTAATAAAAACAAACATACATCGACCTGCTTTACATCTTACGGTATATACAGTATACGCTATACCGTAAAAAATATGAATTCTGTGCAAGGAAGAAAACACAATCATTACATGAACATTGTTCTCTGAGAAAATTATGTGGAAATACTGTAGTTGCCATCTGGTATTGACATTTTACATGTGCTATACACAAACGGTGCGATCACAACAACCTGTCTCACACAATCTTGCCAATAAACTGTCATCAAGACAACATTGGTACCGATTTAAAAAACTTTGAGTTTGCCTTCCCCGCTCAAAGTCAACACAAACAACAAACAGTTGGCACTGGTGAAATGGAACAATGTTTCTCTATACAATTCATACAAAAATAAAAAATTAAAATTGCTCCAATGATAACATCTTTTCTTCTAATTTTCTTGTTTCCATTTCATTTTGCACAGAGGTAGTGGCTATTTAGGTAAAAGGGAAGGGACAAGTGTAAATTAAAAATCTCTCATAGAAAATGTTATTCATTTTTGACCAGAGGAATCTCAAAAGAACAAAATATAATACTGCAATCACATACAAAAGTAGTCCTTCATTTTTGTACATTTTATACAGTGTTCACACTTTTTGTCGATTTTCTCTCAGTTTTTTTTTGTTAAAAGGCAAAAAGAGGGGTGTGTTTGGAATAGTATGACCCGGGCCAATGGACAGTCTATGCCAGTGGGTCCACGAGGGGCTCCTCATCCCCACGCGACAGCAACTCCTTTTTCTCGTCTGTGCTGGCCAGAGAGTTGCGGCTATTGTGAGCTCCCATGTACAGAGTGGCGTATACTGGGTTTGTGAAGTTGGTGGGCTGAGGAGAGTCAAAATCAAACCATTAGATGAACATAATATCCTACAGGCCAGAATGTGCACATATGTACATGCATGCCATCTCTCTACCTTGTCTGGGTCCAGTGTGAAGTCTGCATCTAGCAGCTCCCCAGCGTCGTCATCTGGCTCGCCCTCGTAGATCTTGTAGGCAGGGTTTCCTATCTCCACATTCATGGCCCCATTGGTCATCCTTTGGTGCTGGAAGCCCTTGGCCCTACACAAAAAGGTAAAGGTCACAGTCAAAACTAAATCTCTCATTCAAGGTTATAGGAGTCTAAAGAGTGCAAGCAGGGACACGGCCACATTATGAAGGGAGGGAGGAGGCATTACATCACTCTCACCACCATCCAGGCTAAGGGACTAAGCCACAGCACAGGCACCTACACAAACCCAGCATTCATCTAGCCCTAGACAGATCCAGACACACTGGCCTGGACAAAGGGCTTACTGTACAGACTAACCTTTCAGACTGTAGTTATTGAATGATCATCCAAAATAAACAAGGCTATAAAACCCAGGATAATATGTACTATAAAATGTCTACCCCTACTATCTTCCTCTTAGTAAATGCTGGATTTTTCATGTTGCATTTTCCAATCTTAGCTTGGAAGAATGCTGTTGCAGTAGCTGCCTCTCAGTATGAGGGACACTACTGCAAACCACAACACAGTACAGTACGATATGGCACAATATGATGGACAATAGTATGGTATATCTACAGCACTGGCTGGCACTCTGGGGCCACACATAGACAGATCTATTCATACCACCTTTTCAATAGATCTGCCCTGGAGCCCCTGAGGGGGAGGGCTGGCTAGAGGGGAGGGGCTAAGCTCCAAGGAGGGCATTTGAACAGAGGACACAGGAGCAGGATGAGCTACAGCTCATGGAAACCAGAGACAATGGAGCGACATTCACCACAGGACCAAACACTGCACAGCAACCAAGACTCATGGGTGAGAGAGAGAGAGAGAGAGAAAGATAAGAAACAGGATGCAGATTTGAATGGCAGGATGGGAAAGCGTAACCCTGGCAACCGTTACCGCGAGCGTCTGGAGCCGGTTTTGCCGTGCCTGCTAGACCTGAGGAACAGAAGAGATGCCATTACAGAGAGGAGAGGAAAAGTACGGAAGGAAGGAAAGGAAACAAGGAAGGAATGAAGGAAGAAAGGAGAGAAAAGAAGAGGGTCAAAGGTAAAAAGAGGTCCACTCTGTCTCCAGCATTGAAGTTGTTACACTGGTACTCACCCTCTCATCCTTCTCCTGTACCAGAATAAAGCACCTCCAGCCAACAGAACCAGCAGCAACAGTAGCAGCACTGGGATCACTATGGAGGCTGTGCCTACACACACACACACACACATATGATGACACACACTTAGATGATGCAAAGAGACTCATACTTAACTCATACTAATCATGTCAAATTCATGTAACCTCTTTGTATGTCAGGGAAGTAGAGTCGACTTACGTCCACCTGACTCTGAGGTGCCTTGGGTGGTGGCCACCAGCTCACAGCGATGCCCTGTCCAGCCAGGTGGACATCTACACATACAGGAAGAGACAAATAAAAAGAGATATATATGAGATGATATATGGGACCTCTCACTTAACTGTGACAAATATGTACAAATGTATATGCGTTACACATCACCTGCACTCTGGAAGGTGGGTGAGGGGATTTATGGAGCACTGGCCATGTGCACAGTACTCATTGGTGTCACATGTATAGCAGCTGGGCTGGACTCTGCCATTGGTGCAGCTATGGGAGACGGAGAATGACGTGTTAGGGGAGACAAGGATGGACAGCTCTGTATGTATGCGTGTCTCTGTGTCCACTTACATGCAGGTGACTTCCCCTGTGGGATGGTAGGTGTTGGTGGGTATACACTTGCCGTCGTGGCAGTAGTGACACTTATCAATCTCACACTTGCCGCCGATGAACTGGGGCAGACAGCGACACTGTTTAGAGCCATCGCGGCTCTGTAGACACGTGCCCCTATTCAGACAGAGGCCTTGACAG